>RJWM01000324.1:0-177169 GCA_004363535.1 Dasyprocta punctata
TGCTGAGGTCCGAGGTTCGAGGTCCCCGGAGTCGGGGGCGGGGGGAGTGCGGATAGTGTGAAGGTCCGAGGTCTGGCGGGGCTGCTGCCGAGGTGGGCGGTCTCACTGGTGAGCGGGCGGGGGGGAGGGCGAAGGTCCCAGTTCTGGTGGGCTGCTGCCGAGGGCCGAGGTCTGAGGCCTGGGGGGAGCGCGTGGTGGGTGCTGCAGGCAGGGTGAACCTCTTGAGGTCTCACTGAGCTGCTGCAGAGGTCGGAGGTCTCTGGGGTGAGGCGAGGCGGGGCGGGATGGCCGGGCTGGGTGGGGCGAGGCGGGGCGAGGCGAGGCGAGGCGAGGTGGGGCAGGTGGGCGGGGCGAAGGTCGGAGTTCTCGCGGGGCTGCTGCCGAGGTCCGAGATCAGAAGTCTCTAGGGTGGGGTAGGGTGGGGTGGTGCGGTGCGGGCAGGGCGAAGGTCCAGTTCTTGAGGGGCTGCTGCCGAGGTCCGAGGTCCGAGGTCGCGGGGAGGGGAGGGGAGGGGGACGGTGCGGGCGGGCGAAGGTCTGGGAATTTTTTTATGTTTAGTGTAGTACTTTTTTTTGTTTGTGTTTCTTAAGTTGAGTGATATAGGATTTGTGGATTTATAGTGTTCATCAGAGTTAGAAAATCTGGTTATTTTATTTTATTTTATTTTATTTTATTTATTTATTTATTTTTTTTTTGGTACTGGGGATCGAACTCAAGACCTCGAGCTTTCCAGGCAGGCTCTTATACCATTGAGCTAAATGCCTGGCACATTTCTTGTAATTTTTCTACATCCCAGCTTTCTGGGACTAAAAATTCCACATGTCTCAGATACTAAAAATTCCACATATCTGCTTGATTTCCTTCATAGGTTACTAGATTCTACTTGGTCTTTTTTTTATCCTTATGCCTTATTTCAGATAGTTTCTATTATTGTCTTCAAGTTCTCCGAGGTGTTTGATTGGCTGTGAATTTCATCAAGTGTATTTTTTTTTGAGATATTTTATTTTTCCTCTTAAGAAACTCCAGTTGACTGTTTATTATCACATTTCTTTCCTGTGTTCATGCCTTCCTTTGAATTCTGAAAGGTCATTACAATAACCAAATAATGCCACATGATTGTATTATTGTAAATTTTTAAAAATGTATGTGCAGACACATGATGTATATTAAAAGTTGGAAGGACTTCTCAATCTTCCTTTGTCCATTCCTCCCAAATCTTCTACTGCCCAGAGGTTAGTAGCAGTAGTAATTTATTTTGCATGATGAAATTTTATCTGTGAGTTAATAAGTATATATGTGTTGTCAGTCAAATACATGTTTATATAAACATACATGTGACCATCTTGTATGCGTATTGTTTTACAATTTCCTTTTTTTCCCAAAATTGTATCTTGAGAATTTCAGTGTAATACATATAGAAATAGATATAGGTGCATTTCAATTGTATTGCCAATTTCTGTTTTATGGTTTTAAAAAAAGCAATTTATTTGACCATGTGTTTATATATGTTGTTCCCATGTTTTTGCCATACATTATAGCACTATACCTCCTTATGAAATATCTTAGTACATGATTACTATGAGATGTAGTAATCAAGCCTGATTGCTCTGGGGAATTGAAATGGAGCATTTCTACTGCATCCCCTTGCCTTATGACAAGATTTGTGGAGATATGTCCCTGGGGAAGCTGTGCCTCAGAAATGCTACTATGCTGTACTTTGGTAGCACTGAAGAAACGCAGAGAGAAGCTGGGTGTGGTGGTGCACACTCATAATCCCAACACTCAGGAGGCTGTGGCAAAAGGATTGCTGCAAGTTCAAGGCTAGCCTGGGCTACAAAGTGAGTTCCAGGCCAGCCTAAACCATGTAGTGAAATTCTGCCTCAAAAAAGACCAAAACAAACAAACAAATAAAAAAAAGAAACCCAGAGAGAACTTTCAGTGACTCAGAAACAAGGTGATTAGGTTACAAGACCTCTAGCTTTGCCAAAGTGTGTAGCCAAGAAAGCTTTTGTGTAGATGGCTTGGTTTAAGGGACATCTAGTAATGTCAGCTGTCTTCCCAAGCAATGACTTCTTTCAACTTCAAGAAAACTAGAGAAGAGTTTCCCTACCAGGAAGACCCTTCTCTGGCTTCTTTTGTGTGAAGTTCTGGACACCAGTTCTGAGGAGTACAGATGATAGGGAACTCATTTCCCATCAGAACCTTCAAACCCATGGCTTCCTCCATAATCAGAACTGTTCTTCTCATTAACATAATGGACACTCTGTAAAATCATCATTATTCTTCCCAAATAACTTAAGAGTATAAGTTTTGCAAAGTTTTTCATGCAAATCATTCTTACCCCAGGATTGCTATAGTTGTCCCAGTTATAAATATGATGAAGTAGTTTGCTGACCTATTAAAAGGGTTAATCACAGTAACACAAGTGGAAAGTGAGAGCGGAAACAGGACTCGAATCTTTCACTCATAAGTTCAAAACTTCCCCACTCTTGGATAGACCCTCTCTTCATCCCCAGTCTCCAGGTCCCATCATTTGCTATCTTGCTGCTACTCGTGAATTTATTGCTTTCTATTTACTCTCCATAGCCGCTCTGCTTTCCAGGTCCTTATTACCTCAGCTAGATAGGCTCAGTGACCTCCTGGAACCACTTGACAACTGTTACTGCTGTCTTGCTGTGAAATGCGACATTTAGTTTTATGTGGAATGGATCATGTCACCTATTTAGAAGGCTGCAAATCTAAAGTGTAATTTCCCCTTCCTCCATAACACTGGCACTGAATATATATGTAAGTGGATAAATACATAGCTCAGCTAGATAGGTATAAACATGTATATCTAGGTGTATAATGTCACTATAAATGTAAATAGTACAGTCATATAGATATGTAGAAGTGTGTCTTATCAGGTGTCTATGCAGAGATTCAATGATTGTCGACATGAATGGCTAAATGATGACCACAAAGGTACAAGAAGGGAGTGTTTTTTATTCAGCTGAATAACTCAACTTTTGGTCCCTGACAGTAGTTCAGTCAGTTTGCTGTTTTATGTCTCTCTTCTATGCCCAGTCCCATTTCAGTTTTGAATGTTCTTAATATCACTTAACTCACTTCCGTTTAAAAGCTGTTTTGTAATAATGTGTCATTTATATGTAAACTTATGACCTTTTCTTGTTTGTCATAAAAGAGTACTCATTGGTATGTATCAGCTGAAATATGGTTTTTGTCATTCTACTATGAGGCAAAGAGTTACTAATATGGTCTCTTAGTCCTAAAAGACTTCAATATTTCTTTGCTTATCTTTGATCAACTTGGTTATAGAACTCTAATTATATTAAAAAAATGTAACTATCATAATGTCAACCACATTTAACCTTCTTGATATCCCATGATTCTTTGCACTAAGGGTGCAAGGCCAGGTCTTTGCTGACTGCTTGATAACTGAATGAGTGATTATTCTCCTTGTTAATGGACAATGATATAGAAAACTCTTCCATATGTACAGAATATTAATGAGAGGCTGCACAAGCTGAGATAAGACTATAAGATGCTGCAAGCAATCACTTACAAGAACATTATAAAAATATTACTCATCAGGAATGTAGCCAAACGGGGTGTGTGACAATTGAGGAGAATGGTGAGGTACCTTCTGATACATACGAATGACTGAGTGATTCACAAACAAAAATATTTCGTGGCTTCTAATACGGAGATTTCCATTTTTTTTTAAAGCAAACGTTGTGAGACAGCATTACAGAATTTGAAATGCAAGGTGGAAACCTCTTGCCTCCTTCCCTGCTCCTCTAATACTTTCTGTGCCAGGTACAGTGTGTCAAGCATTTGTCCTTCATGAAAAATGACATCAAGACAACTGCCAAAGACATTTCCATCAAGCCCAAGAATCTGGCCCAGTTATAAACCATGACACTATGATATTTTCTCCAATTTTGCTTGTTGTTTTGGGTATTGTCTCTACAGGGAACATTTAGGAAAACCATTCTTGTAGTTTGCATTTTTGAATGACATACTAAAAAATGGAGAAGAGTTGTTCATTGACTACTGCATAATTATTCAGTTCAGTTGACTTGGGCTCTGTAAATAGGGTCTCTCAATCAGTTATCCTATTAGACTCTTGAAATTTCACAGCCACAGGGGCTGAAAGATCATCTAAGTCTGTTTCATTTGGTTTGTTTGCTTGTTTCCAATTGAGTAAAATAGAGACTACTTTTAAAAGCAGATTTTTTTTGTCATTTTCTTAAAAGTTTTATCAAATTAAATTTCATTTAGAATGTTATTAAACTAAGAATGCAGAATAATATAAGGGGTAATACAATTATAAAATGTGTAGTGTAAAATGTACGTGCATTTTACATAATATATATAAAACTATGTATGAACTCCCCATACTTAGAACATGTGTGGTAATTCCCTTCTCCCTTGCCTGTCTTTCCATCAAAGAAGGGCACCTTCATTGCATGCAGGGTCTTTGTTTGACAGAAACACATCTTTTGTATTAACACGCCCATCTTTGTTTTAGCTTTTAACAATTACCACTTGTTAGTTGGTGTCCATTCAACTGTTAACACAAATGCCTAAATGGGTAGAAAAAAATAGCGTGGAAGTATTTGCATCTAAGAATACACCTTAGGGAAACTTTAAATGAATTACCATAGAAAAGAAAACACAAACTTAGAACACCCTAATAACAATAGATAAGCCGTCATCCTTAATTCATCTGCAGAGCCCGGTTTAAAAACACCAACTTACACCAGCTCTCATTTTGCAAAAGGAAAACTGTTAGTTAAGGTCAGAAACAATCCAGAAGCAGAACTAGAACCTAAATCCAGAACGGAGGCTGTAAATTTTCTGGAAAACCTTACTACTTTTATTTGTATGATTTAAATTTATCTTGCCACAACTAAAATCAGAATGCTGCTGCTTTGTGTTCTCTCCCATAACACTTGGACTTTATGTCACTAGGGACCTGAGAAGCTTTGTCCACCCACTGCTAGCTGTTTCTTACTTGAAATCTTATTTGTTGTGATGTTAATATGATGTCTTATTTTTATGTTGGTGCTGTCAGTGTCCACAGCATGAAGGGCAGGAGTTAATAGGAAAAGATTCTGGAAAAAAAGATCAAGACTAATCTGCAGTGCTTTTGGCCGAGGCAAACCGAGTCTAGATTGTTGGACAATGACTAGTTTTCAAATTTGTAGGTAGTTTCAAATGATTTGATTTCAGCATCATTAATTTGATGTAAAATTTGTAGGTAAAATAGCAATGTTTTTTTTTTAATCTTGAGGTCTTAAATCCTATCTTTGGGTGCAAAAATAAAAAGAACTAGATGAAGAGTTACGCTTTCCTGGACCCTGGTTTCCCTCTTCTGTAAGATGGGGTAGTGAGCGAAGTGGTCTCTTTAAAGTTTCCAACCCTTGTGATGGTTGCAGATCAGCAGTTTAACTTCTATCTCATTCATTTTACACTATTTCCTCCTATAATTTGGCTCCAAGTTTAGACTGAAAAACAGTATAACTAAACAAAATACAGTTTTTTCTGCCCTTTTTTTGTTCCCTTAAAATCAGACACATGAAGTGTTCCATCCTACATTATAAGACTTTATCCTACATTGTAAGGTAGACTGATAACAGCTTCACTGATTTCTGATTCTACTTCAGATCCCTTGTATGTTTTTATTTTTAAAATGTAATTTAAAGTTTTGAGCAAGGTACCATGTTGCACATGTGGAAAGGCAGAGTTTACAGGAATAATATTCTTGTTGGTGTTGCCATCAAGTGAACATTGTATTGATGTTTATATGACACTGTGAAGGTTGGATAGTATTTGGAAAGCCAGTAGATAAAAGTGGGGGACATTTCAGACTGAGAGGAGGAAGGCTGTCTTGAGCACAGCATAGTCATGGAACAATAAACAGCAAGGCAGCAGTGGAGAGTAAGGAGAAATGCACCAAGTCTCTCCAAGGTGAGACAGGACATGAAGGACTTTGAATGGTTTGACAGAGGAGTTTGAGCTTGATTAGCCAACAGAAAAGGATCCATCGGGGCTTCCTGCTTCTTGTGTGTAGATGTTCCCAGCTGAGCATTAAATAATGATTAGTTCAATGCATGTCTGGTTGATTGGTTTTGTCCATCCTTGGGAATGATACGCTCTTTCCTTCCTCTAAAATTTCCTTGTCATTTTATCTCTTATTAATTGCAGACTACATTGAGTGAATGGAAAAAATCACTTGGGCTTCCGTTTTCTTATCTGTAAAAAGAGACTGTGGAACTGGATCCAATGGATTCATTCTCATTGTCTTTCTGTTTCCCTGTTCCTTCATCCACCTCATGGATTGAGTAATCTTACCAGCGAAGTGTGTCTCACTGTAGTACTGATTGTCTACCTTTGTGGCAGTAGAAGGAGGTATGTAGTTTGGAAAAATTAATCCCACTGATGATTTTCCCACCAACTTGAAAATCATTAGACTGTGTAATTTCTGATGATTTTTCCTAGGTCTGACATTCTAATTTATAGTCCAAACTCATGGAAAAAAAATCAATCTGGTGACTTTGGAAAATATACAGGAAAAGCTAATCTATTTTTTACAGTTGTAATCTTTTTGGCTGCAAGTAAAAAGATACCAAAGTAAAAGTGGCTGAAATAACAAGGACATTTTATTATTTCAGATCCAGGGGTGGAGTGGTTTGAGGCTTATTACTTATTCGGTAGCTTAATAGTGCCATCAGAGCTGCGTTTTGCCCCATCTTTCTCTTCCGTTATCCTCAAAATGTCGACAGTGTCTCCCTTCTTGTTTGCGCGATGGTTGCAGCAACTCCAGACATCATAAGCAGAGGAAACCATGTTAAATGAAAAGGAAGAGAGGACATTTCTTCTTTCTTTAAAAAAAAATATTATGAAGGAAAACGTTCCCCAGCCAACTTCCTTCAGCTTCCATTGGTTAGATAAGCAATAGTCACATAGTCCCCTCTTAGCTGCAAGAGAGGATTAAAATGTGGGTATCTGGCATGTCCAGCTTCTATAGTAGGAGGTAGTCTGCCTGAATAGGAGAAAGGGGGAGGGGAATGAACGCTGGGAAAGCAACTAATAGTGCCTGCCACATATGTCCTTTTTCCAACACTCATCTCAAGTCCCCCCCCCCGCTTTATGTAGCTGCTGGCTAATTAAAGCTAAGTATTTAGCATAAATCAGGGCTTTTGTGAATTATCTGAATAATTAGAGTCATTATAAGCACAGGGCCCTTATTTTATTTCATCTAAAAGTTTAATGATAAATGGGCTTCCATTGCCCAAATTGAGCTTCTCTGGTGCCGAAACCGGATGTAATTTTTTATCGAATTGGGCTTTAGGAAAATAATTTAAAATGTACAAGGATTGTGATAAAGAGCAGCTTAAATTCTCAATTTTTTTTTGCTTTACAAATCTCTATCAGCTACCAAAAATAAGACCAGATTAAAGGGGTATGAGAATATTTAATGCAAAATTAGGACTATGCTGCTAAAAATCAGGAAAGAGTTTAGAGCTATGACCATGAATAAATTGTGAAATATCAGCTTACTTCTCTGCTACAACACTGACCTAAAGAAGCTTTTCTGTTTCCCCAGCAACCTCGAACGGCATTAGCTTGCTTCCCTCCAAGTAAATTAAATGTGATTTTCAAGTACTACACTTCATTATTTCAGAAATCACAATACCTTGCAGAAATAAGAACATTTCATAAATCATATTGGAGTTTATTTTTAAGCCAGAGTGGATAAAGTATTTATTTGAAAAAATGATTTTTTTCTTCAAATCTACTAAATTTCCAAGGACTTATAAATTATCTCTATGATGAGGTGGTAAATGGGATAGAGTATACTTCATTTACATAAAATACATTAGTGGTTGCCCAATCATATTTTTGACTAAGAGAATAGGTACCAAAGGTAGAGAAAGATAGATGCTGCATTTCAAATGAAATACCTAACTTAATGATCAAAAGCTCCAGAGATAAATGGTATTAATGCTAACTATCTTTTCCTAAAATGAAGTTGTCTCATACATCAGGTCATTTGTGAACAATGTTTCCCCTAACTTGAGGTGTATCTTATTTGTGTATTATACACATGTGCACATACCCACATGTCTATCCCATCCTTTGCTGTACCCAAAAATGATCTATTGGAATCCTCGGAATACTATTTTCACCCCTAAGGGTGTGTGTATAAGATCATTCGTCCACAAAGGAAACTATTAACTTTTATGTTTATTTTGATTTTGAACAGAAATGAATGAATCATTACTAAAAGTTTGTATGTGGTTCTCTACCAGTCCAAGCATAAAATGTAATGCATATGATTAATTATGCACATACGTAGAATGTATGCTCAGATTTTATCACTAATAGAAGGTAGAAAGCACAGAAGACTGGAGACCACTGCTTGAAGAATGTCCAGGTTGGCTGGTTCTCTGAACTCCTGAAGATGGCCTGAATTCTGTGACATGGCCTTGTTCTTTACATAATCAGGACTATAAAAACAAGTCAGATACGGATTTGAACCTTAGTGTTCCCACCAGTTGTGTGACCTTTGATGAAACGGTTTACCTTTTACTCTTTGATCTTTAAAATGGGGGTAAAATGCCTAGCTTGCCGGATATTGTGACTGTTAAATAAATGAAGATAAAAATAATACATGATTGGAATTCAGCAAGTATTAGCTGCTTGCAAAGGATGAAATTTTAAACCCAGAAGCAGTTATCAGTAAGCAACACTTTTCCATAAATGAATATGATAGTTTTATTCTAGTGTAATACATGTAACATTCAGTTTACTATTCTAACTATTTTAAAGTGAGAAATTCAGCACCTATCGTTCTTTCTCTGAACATTTTTTATCACCCCAAATGAAAAACCTATGGTAATCGAACAGTCACTCCTAAAGCCTTCTTCCCCCATCCCTGCCGACTGCTAATCTGCTTTGTGTCTTTTCTGTTCTGCATATTTTATATAAACGAGATCATACAATTTGTGGTCTTTTGCATTTGGCTTCTTTCACCTAGCATTGATGTTTTCAAAGTTTACTTATGTTGCAGCGTGGATGAATATGTCATTCTTTTTAATGGCCAAACATTCCATTATATGAGTATAGCACATTTTACTTATCCCACAATTACTTAATAGATATTTGAGTTGTTTTCACCTTTTGACTATTTTTCCCTACATTTTTTGTTAGTGCACGTTGGTTATACATATTAATGACTTTCATTATGACAGATTTCTCCATGTACGTAACGTACTTTAATAACCCCTATCACCCCATTGAACCTATCCTGTACCCAAATTTCATATTTTGGGGGTTTCAATATTTATAGTGTATTTTTATTATATTCATCCTGCCTATTACTTGCCCATATACCCCATCTTCCTCCCCCTTTTTCCCTTTTTCTAGTCTAATAATAGTCTCCTACTTTCTTGTCATCTTTTTAAGATGCCATATATTAGCACGAACATGCAACATTTGCCTTTCTGAGTCTGGCTTATTTCACTCAATATGATGTTCTCCAAAATTGTTCCACAGATGACAAAGTTTTTTTTTTTTTTTTTTTTTTTTTTTTTGCGGCATGGGGATTGAACTCACAACCTCGCGCCTGCCAGACAGGCGCTTAAGTCACTGAGCCAAACTCCCAGCCCTGGTTTTTTGAGGCAGGGTCGCACAATGTAGCTCAGGCTGGCCTTGCGCTCCTGTTGTAGCCCAAGCCAGCCTCGAACTCACAACGCTCCACCTACCTCAGCCTCCAGAGTGCTGGGACTAAAGGCATGCGCCACCACCCCCGGTTTAAAATTTTGTTCTTTTAATGGTTGCATAATCCTCCATTGTATACATATACCACATTTTCTTTATCCATTCATCTGTTGATGGGTGAACAGGAATGCTGTGAACACTGCTGACCTATATTTTCAGTTCTCTCAGTATGGGAGTATAGTCCCTGGATCAAAGTGGAAATTCTGTGTGTAGTCTTGTGAGGTACCCAGAATTCTGTGAGAGCAGCCTGTGAAAATTGAGAACACATGGTACAGCACTGACAGAGAAGGGATGAAGCCCCAATGCTGTGGGGGCACTGTGGGCCTCAAACACATTTTGCTGATTCTTATTTTGAATGAAACCCTGCCTGTATATGGACAAAATTACTTTAAATGCCTTCTGCAATTGAGGAAGTATAGTGTCTTTAGACTCTGTAGTGTTCCCAGTGCTCCCTGGTACCTAAGCCACTCCCTTGTGGTTTGAGTCACTACACTGGATCCTGAAGAATAATACCAACTTGTATATGACAAATCCTCATCTACTTCTCCAGTCTGTACTGTGCTGAGATCCCTGAAAGAGCTTCTCCTCACTATCACGTGTAGTGGGCCTCTACTCTGGCCCTCTTTTGCCTTCATTTCTCCTTAAGGGGCAAAGAAAGTTGGAGGGAGCAAGGAGAAAGTATTCGCAGAGCTCACACCTCTTTTGCACTGTATTCCAAGTACCTAAGACACAGGAATTTCCTTCTAGTTGGGCCCAAAACTGCTTCCAGGGCTTTCATGAACTTCATCTTTTGATGTTTCTTTGTAAGTGTTGACTTTCACACTGGCTTATGCACCCCCAAACCTGAGGAGTGACCAAGGCACTACATGAATAGAGCTTGAACCTGCAGAGTGGTGTTTCTACATGTGAGCACCTGAGAATCCTCATATAAATGTGACCAGCATGGGAATGGGCAGAGAAGAGGGGTGGTTTGGGAATAAGGGACTGTGTTCCCCTCAATATCATACTCTGAGCCAGCACTCTTGGAAATTTGAGAAGTATATATTTGGAACTAGTCTCTTCTGAAATGCTACGTGTGTCGTTACTTCGCTTGACCAACATACTTGGAATACTTTTCCCAAGGCAAATTTTCAAGGAATGCAAGTGTTTTTCTTGTAAGGACCTAGTGTTGCAAAATCCTCCTGATCCAGGGGAGGCTTGCTAATGTTCATAGTGCTACTTAGCATTGTCAGGATGGGATGTGTGGTAGGGGAGGATGGGTGGCATGAGGCTCATGTCTCTGCTGTCTGCAGTCAGGGAGTTAGCTATTGCATAGCATGTTCTGTGCTTCTCTGAAGCATGGAGGCCTAGAATCAGAAGCATGCTTGAATTGCAGATCCAGAGCTATTTTTCACAGATAAGTTCGCCCATTCTAAATTGTTTACCAAAAAACAGTATGCATTTTTTTTTACTGGAGTAAAACTAAAAGCCCCTATTATAGCTATTATAAAAGTGGAACTCTCCCCTGGTAACTTTTAGCTGATAATTGGCACTTGGCTAAAGTTATTTATGGGACAGAGAAGTCTTAGTCCATTCTTCAATATTCTAGCTACTCTGTTGTGCTATCTCCACACCCACAGAGAGTAACTGAAGTCACAGATAGCTTTTGCTCATTTTTTAGAACATTTTCCACTAAATAGCCTTCTTAAACCCATGAGCGTATAAATTCGTCACTCTAAAATGGGGTTCTCTTGGACCTATTCAGGGCTTATTGAGCATTTGCTATTCTCCTGTGACTGTGGGGAATCACAGGTTTCTTTGGGTAGTGAAGAAATGACTTCTTTACAAATCAGCTGAGTCTGTGTGAGTCCTTCATGAGACTTACTTTGAATGAATCTTCTGTTGCCGAGACTTTCATGAAGAAAATTTGAACTGGTCCATTATTAATGCAAAAGCCACGTGTTTCCTGAAGCAAACAAAGTCATGTACAAAATAAATCACCTTGTTCATTCATCCATCATTCATGTGTGTGGTGCCAGCCCTCAGCAAGTTGAGAGAGAGTTGGAGAGGATTCTCTGCCATGCACTCAAAACTTGCCCAAATGAGGAAAGCCTTTCAAGGTTATGCTGTTTTACAGAGGGGATCAATACTGGTATTCTGGACCACAGAAACCGAACTTACTCTTTTATACTTTAATGTTCTTTGCATTGTGTGACTACCTGGATATATGGACAGACCTTAGAGGGCTATGAGTGTAGGTGATCTGCATATCTCTTGGGAGGCTGGGAGGCCTATGTTCAATGGCTCAATAGCAGGTCCATGGCATTGTCCCCTCATCAAACAAGCTGCGAGCTTGGTGAGCTACTCATACTCTCTCTCATGCAGAGTCTCCACCAGAGTGCCTTGGTCTTTACAGCTACACAGTCAATATGTGACTGATTTATTTTTACCTTTCCCGGTGTTATTGGGGCATAATTGGAAAAATGCATATTTACAGTATCCAGTATAATTTGATATGTATATACATTGTGGAATAATGACCAAAATACAAGCTAATTAATCACCTCATATAGTTAGCAAAACTGAATTGTGAGAAGAGAGATACTTTCTGGCTGGGATACTTTGGGACTGCAGGGTGGTATCTGACCTAGAACTGGAAGCCAGTCGCACGAACACATGATGGAAAGATGAGCTGAGCAGCAACACTTTGTAAAATCAGAGCTAGTAATTTAGTTACTAGTAAGTCCATCAATTAAACGTATGCATTCAAACATTACCAACAACTCTTATGTGTAAAAACTAGTTAAGTGCTGGAGATAGAGACCCACATCAGACTTGGTCCTGCCCTGAAGATGCTGTCAGTTTAGTTAGGGAAAATATATTGGTGGATACCTGTTAGAATCGTGAAACTACAGTACCTGCTCTTGAAGCACCTGAACACAAGTTGGAAGGCCTGGAGCATAGGGCTCAAGACAACATGAGAGAATTGAGGCTGGGTGGGGCCATGAGCAAGAACCCAGTTGGGCATTGTATGCTTGGTCACATACGAGTTAAGAATGCAAGGTGTGATTGTCTGAGAACTTCCTGTGTTTTCACCATTGAAAGATGCCTTTGGTGGGCTGTGGTGTAGCTCAGTTGCAGAGTACTTACCTAGTACGCACTAGGCTGAGTTTGGTCCCCAATGCTACAATTTCCAGTAACTAAATAAAGATGTTACTGATTGCAGCTTACAAAGTAATCGAAGATATTCTCTGTTGGAAGACATAAGGTGTAATGTGCTGAATTAGACACTTAATTCTCACTTTCAGGCAAATTAAAATATAAAACAATTAGTGAGCTTCAAAATTGAGGAAATGTAATGATTTGATGTCAGGCTGTATCAGCTGAAGTTTAGGATCTGTAATGATAGAGATGTTTTGTACGCTAATCTCAATGCAACCATCTATGTACATTACTGGTTTACTTTTAAAGAATCACCTAGGCAAACAAAGTTCAATTGGAGAAACATGACTAGGCTAGAGAAGGACTTCACAATTACCTATAGGAGAAAAGTACAAGGATCGTATGTGGGCCAGTAGTACTTCACATTTCTGCTTTCCCCAGCAGTCTCAAGAACTGGTTTATCCAGCACCTCCACTAGATTCCTAAGTTTTGTGGGGCAGGGAAATACTATTCCCTGCTATATCCCCAGCACCAGTGCAATACTTGCTACTTATTTAACACTTACTACTTACCGAGTGAGTGAATGAGAGGTTATGGCTTGGAAATACAGGACAGAAGAGTACTGTTAAATCTTTGGGATACTGGCCTATGGAAGCAGTTACATGCTTGTCTGTCCATCTGGTTACCTTTATAAAATGGAGTCTTGTGGAAATAGAAAGGAAGTCTCAGGAGACAGCATGGTTTCCAATCAAGGAAACACTTCATCTCCCGTAGTCATCTAAAGACAAAATAAAGATTTAATTTCCCATAGCTGTGTCATCTGATTTGGGGTATCAGATGACAGCCATGGTCTATCTTTCCTGAAGATATGGCACATATACTTGTGCAAGCATACCTTGCAGATAATACCAAAGGGCACAATAAACCCTCACAGCCCATTTATGGGTCCCCAGATATAGAACCCCACATCTAACTCTGAAGTTAACAAGGCACTTTAACATTATTGTAGGAGCAGCAGTAGTGTGGAGAAGGTAAGACTAGGCTATGAAACGCATTGTTCAGTTCAAGCTCAAGAGAAGTCATTGTCCAAGGTCACAGAACCAATGGATACAGCAGCTGGGATATATATGACTCCAAATTCCTGAGGTTCTACGGTATACCACTGGGGTTTTGTGCCCCAGGAAGTGCTCAAACAAGTCATGCTACCTTTTCACTGACATTAGAGGTAACATGAGCATTGAAAAGGTACATGTGAAATACTTGATAAATACATGTAATGCTTAACAAACAGTAACCCATAACAAGTTTGCTATCAGGCTGTAAGGTGAGGGAACAACTGGAGATAGGCAATCCAGTTTTGAGTCCCCTTTTGGGCACTTGGTAGAGACATGATCTTGCATGGTGCATCTAACTTTAAGTCGTAGTATCTTCATGTGTAAAACAGGAGCAACACTAATCCGTCATGTGTTACTGAGAAGGTAAAATGAGATAATACAGTGCAGTACCTGGTATTTGGTAAGCACAAAATAAACTTTAGCCGTTTTCAATAAAAGATGTGGTGTTTTTATACAATGGAGTACTACGCCATAAAGGAGGATAAACTGGAGACTTTTATAGGTGAATGGATGCAACTTGACAACATACTCATGAGTAAAATAAATCAGAGTTGCATGTGTAAACACTGTATTGTCCCCCTGGTGTGAGAAACTGAAAGAGTAAATAAGGTCTAAAATGCACAATAGATACTGTGAAATGGGATGAAATTGCTCAAAAATAAAAAGAAACTAGGTTAGGGAAAAGGGGAAAGGAAGGAAGGGAAAAGGAAAAAAATGCTAGCTAGTTATACTACTAATGTATCTTAGTTCATTATAAAAGGAAGGTTTTGTTCTAGTATCCATTAGAGAATTTTTTATGGCCATATCTTTTACTTTGAGTAACTACTTTAAAGATAACATTATGCAATGTATTAACTATTGTAGTTCTATTATTTTGTTATGAAATTTTGTCTTTTTTCCATAAAATAAAAAAAATGACAGATAGTGCTGATGTAATTGTTATTATGGTTATTTGAAGTGATTTGTTACTTTAATTACCCCATTAATCCATAAAGACAGATTCCTGTGCCTCAGGGCTAGTGCTATAAAGGAATTTTCTGTACCTTTATCCACAGTAGGAGGTCACAGAGATTTGCTGCTTCAACCCATGCCTCAGTGGACACTGGCGTATTCTTTTAAGAACTGAGATACGGACTTAAAAGGGCCAATGAATACACTGAGTGTAATTTTATGGTTTTAGTTAGCGTCAAAGCTTTTACTTGATATTTGTATTTTATGAAAATAACATAGTTGGTCTGATCTAAAGCAGCCTTGTGTATGATAGAGTAGACGATTCAAATTGCCCTTGAAAAGGAGGCATTCCATCAAATTGGCTAAAGTTAAACACATCTATCGAGGGCCTTGGGGTTTGTAGTAAATAGTTCCTACTTTGGGACTGCTGGGCATCAGAGAGGGATAAATAGTGTTGCAACAGCTAGTGCTCTAGAAATTGTATAACACCCATAACTTTTCACATTTTGTAGTGAAGCAGAAGCAGCATTCAGTTTTCCTAGGTTGTTCACATCTCTCATATGCATAAATTTCCTTTTTTGGGGGCAGATAGTTGTTAGATTAGGAAAGATGGATCTCTTCCAGATTTAAATAAATGGCAGGTGACATTGAAATTGAAAGTGAGTGCAAGGATGTTTTGCTAAAATGACCTTAGGAGAGTTTATCTTAGTACATTTTCTGGAGATAAGTCTTTTTGAGCTTTTGTCCCTCTCCAATAAGCAGCTGCAGTGTAGTCTGGTTATGCGTAGGTATCGCTAATTTTAATTTACTCTCTCTGTTTTTGTATACTATTGAATTGCAAGTTTAAGTAAATGAACTTGTAAAGTTTGTTTTAAATTTTAACTATTTTTAATTTTATAGAGTTGGAGAACAATTATTTTAGGCTTTCAATCATTTAAACTACCATGCAATAAGTCAGGTTTATCATTTGATACTTTATTTTCTCTTTCCAGACTTCAGCTTTTTCATGGACTTCGAAACTTTGTACAGCTTTTGCAGGAGAGTTGAGTGAGAGCAGAAAATTAATTCATGTTTTTATAAAGACAAGAAACATGGACTGGAAACTTAGAACTTTACAAGTGCTAGCTACTAAAACGATCAAATAGTGTTTGTACTTCGAGTGACGTGGAGAGTGTAAGGAGCTAAGGGGAGGGAAAGTTCTATATTGACCTCAGTCGCTGGGGTTAGGCTTACCTACTTCCTCCTTGTGTGTAACTATCCGAGCTTTCATTGGTCCAGGTGAACTTTGCATGCTCAGAGGTATAAAGTGAAGTGCTCAGCTATGCTCTGTAAATTCAGTATCTTTCCCAGCTGTATTTCAACATTTCACTTGGTAATAGAAATACCAGTAATGCTCAAAATAATTGGCTGTATTCCTAGAAAGAAATGCACGGTTTACGGACGTGTAGTATTTTAAAGCAGCCTGTGCTGTGGTGCCTTAAAATGTTAGGTGCTAGTATTTCTGTTTCTTTTTATTCTTTCAGTTCTATTCGTCAATATAAAAAGGAGAGTAGACACTTAGAATTAAAAGTGCCTCCCCATTTGTAGGTACTTTTAATGCTAAACATATACAGAGATGGGGGAGAGAGATGGAAGGAAGGAAAAGGGATTGAAAGAAGAGTTGAAGAAAAAATGGGAATAGAGATTTTGCAAATAGGGAGGGAAAGAGAATTGGAGGGAGAGGAAGAGAAGGGGATAAAGAATTAAGACGTGTTGTGTATATATACAAATTCCCCATAATGAGTGTGATCATTATGGACTGCAAACATGTACTAATACAGAACTAAAAGTATCTGACTTGGGCCTATGTTTGAATAATCCTCCAGAGCTTATTGTGATGAGGGGACCTGCTCTTGGATGCTGCTCCATTCCTCCCAGGTTCCAAAAAGAGGTTCTTTTTTTTGCATCACAAAAGAAAGCCAAAGTGTTGGAAATTAGTAAGGATTAACATACACAGTTCTTCCTGCTGTTTCTTATGCTTGGTTACCAAAGCACTGCACTGAATAAATATAAAAGTAGTGCTAAAAAAAGATCCAAATGTTAAAGTTAATAATATGGTTTATAGTACACTCAGGCAGGCAGTAGCGTTTGGGAGAGAATTGTCAGCCCACATTGGCCAGAAAGGTATTTTCTTGTGTTATTTTAGCATGAAATGGTGTGAATGACTCTTTCCAAAAGACAAGAGATTACCACTAAGGAGATTCCAGTACTCCAAACGTGGGTATTCTGTGGTTTTGTTACTTGCAATTATTTCTTTTTAAAGGGGATTGTACTTTTTCAATACGAACATGACAGTTTTTGAGGGTTGTATTGGTCGAAAATATTAAAAGTAAAGTCCTTTATTTTTTGCATAAAATAACAGGTGAAAAGATGAGTACTCTGTGATGAATGGCCTGTGCTTGTTGAGTAGAATAGCGTTTTGTTACCTGGACCTATTTAATTTTTTGTCTCTGTTCCAATTATTAAGTAGCACAATCATTATCTAATTCAACCCTCTTCTTCTTAATTTGGTCCATCATATGTTTTTCCTTTATTAGGACACCAAAACTCTGCTCACTGATGTGAATGAGATGATACAACCAGAAGTTGTGCACCCCTTTAGAAGAATCCAGATGGGCACTTAAATTGTGATTTTGTCACTCTTCCATTTGAGGGGGAGATGTGGCATTGGGCACTTTAGTCACATAGCAGGGAATCTTGTATTCTGCTGTTCCATTCACACTGGGAATTCATTTTAATTTGTTGCAGCTTTCTCTTAGGTAGTTCCCCACAGTACTGGACTATGTCATGGAGAGTTCTCTCCCATGAGAGGCGAGAAAGTTGCTGCAATAGTTAGGAACGGTTAGGCACCTTTTCCTTCTCACCCTCAACTCTTCCTGATGCTACAGTTACGAACGGTAATGCCACTTCTTATGCCCCCCAACCCCCACAAAAGCGGCTCTCCACTGGCTGATAGAAGATCTTTGCCACTCAGGAGGGAGAAGGCCAGAGATGGAGGAGTTGGGGGCAGGGAGTTGTTCTTGGGCTGAGACCACCCAAGCGTGCTATGCAGTTTAGCTCCAGCAAGGATGAGGGGGAGGAAGGTGTGGGGAATTGCTGTGACAGGGCTCTCCGGTGTTAAAGAGATACAGCATGGGATAGTAGAAAGCACTGGCAGTTTGGAGTCCCTGGGCCAGTATCCCAGTCCCTGCTGTGTGCCCCAGGCAAGCTGCTGCACCTCTCTGAGCACTGCTAACCTCATAACCTCACAGGCCAGTGGCAAATGTCTGACTCAACAAGAAACTGCAAAGTGTATTCTAAAACTACAAACCAATAAATCAATATTACATATTTGTGTTGGAGCTCAGGACTGAAAATGTAGACTAGAGTCATCAACATGACAGTGAGAATGAGATCTGGAGTTTTGTCTGATGAGATGTTTCTGTCAATTTATGTCTTTTAAAAGCTAGGATCCTGTAAGCCCAGAATTTTTTTTTTCTCACCAGGTTTATTTTTCCTGCTGTTAACATTCCTCAAGTCTCTCCCCTTGACAGCGAATTTTGGACCCAGCCCTTCCAAAGCCACGATCCTGGCAGGTAAGGACTTCCCCTCAGCTCCAGTTTCATTTATCTGCTTTAAAGAGACTTGCTGCTCAGGCCTGTCATGCTGTCTGGCGGCTATATGTATGGGGTACCTCTTCTGGAGCCCTCTTTGCCTTGACTTCTGAGAGGCCTTGGCCAGCACAGGGCACAGGGGAGTACCCTGTGGCTGAGGGTGAGGCCAGAGGTGTGGTCCCCTAAGTGTCCTGGTGGCCCTGAAAGAGTGAAAGTGAGAATGGGGGTTTAGAATTTGCTTCTAAAGCTCTGAACTTTCGATACTGGCTCTTCCTTACTTGAGAAGCCAATGCTACAGATTTTAATGATTATCTCCAGTGAGTCAAACAAATGACTTAGCGGGTGGGGGCAGCAGGTTTTGAAAAGTAGAGTACACCTCAATTAAATGATCAGCCACACATAACTTTGAAGCAGTCATTTAATTTCATGCTGGAGCTTGTAGCACACAGCATGCGGTGATTTGTTTTATTATTTTAAAGTCAGCTTTTGGAAAACATTGTAAATCCACAATATAAAGTCAGGATTCAAAATTAGTAAGCTCGGGGAGCCTTCTCTACAAGACGAGATGAAACAAAACCTGGGAAAACCTTGGTGAATAGTAATAAAGGCTATGGCTCTAAGTATAGATACATAGAAATACATTAAGCGATATGGCTGCCTTATTCCCTGTCATTTCTACATACGGTGAAGATTCTGAGTGGTATTATTTGGCAGGCAGTATTATTTGGAAGCAGGTGTTAGACATGCAATTATCATAAAGACTCTATGAAGAGGATGACCACATGATAGGAATTTATCTTTATTCTAATACGGTTTACAGAGTTTTTTTTTCTGACAAATTACACTACACTTTATGGAAATGTAACATTTTGTGTGAATGGGAAGGGTAGGCCTGGTTGCATGCTAATGAGGGAGACAAAGTAGCCTCACTCTTATTTGCAACTGGCCCAGACCTTTCCATTAGCAAATTAAAATCTGTTCAAATTTATTTACTAATATATTAGGAGAAGCTTCAGACTAACCCCTTGACCTGTATTATATAGCAAACAACTGTAGCAGTGAAAATAATTAATAGCATGTAATGCACCTCCTGTTTATTTCTTCTTCATGACCAAGGGTCAGCTGTATAGTGGGTTTGCCATCTGCATTTGGTTTCAAGGGTATATTTACTTAAAAATTATCAATTATAGTTTTCAATGCCTTTCCTTAATTGCAGTGTTTTATTCAAGTGTGATACATATCATATATGTGCTTTGTGTTTATTTCTATATTATATCACCTGCTTCTGACCAATGCTGGGGGTGCCTATTCATTTGAAAATAATGTCTCCCGAGGCCTGTTACGTTGTTTGTGTTTACTGCATAATCACAAAAGCCATGGCTTTGTTCATCTTCATTATACCAAACCGAACCGATTAGTGCTCACTCTCTGTATCTTGAAGCAACCTTCTCTCAATTATCTTGCAGAGCCTTGTGTGGGAGGTTGGGTAGTTAAAGGGCCTGCAACTTGCTTTCTGAAAGTCAGGGTCTCTGAGGCTTCCCTCACAGGACTGAGCTTTGCTGACCTCTACTGTTTGCTTTAAAAGGCAGTGGTGGTTTTGCTCATGGCAGAATGTCGTTCTGAGGCATTATTGTATGTCTGGTTCTACTGAAGAGGTGATGATCATTTTGAGCAGTGGAGATGAAAAAGTTCTGTTGGGACAACAAGTGCGCAGAGGTAGTACCAGAAGGGTGTGTCCGTGCCCCTCTGATTCAAGAGCCAAGGCCAAGAACCTTCTATAAATAAAACTTGAAACTAAGTGCTAGGTATTTTCACACTATCCTTTTCTTGCTGTTTTTCAAAATCTTTATCGGAAAATTTTCCACTATCCCAGAGGTTCTGAATACAGATATTCCTTGTTTCACGAACGAGTTACATTCCTGCACATGGTGGTTAAATGAATTTATGTCTAAATGAGGATTTGTATATACAGTAGCATGTACATTACAATATTCAGAACAAAGGAATAGTCAAAAGAAACTCCAATTTGATGACTTTGCTTTTATTTGCATAAATCTTACATGAAGTAATGTCATGTATAACAACATAAAACTATAGTACTGTACTTTACAGTACAATCAGCAAAAATTAAAGTACTGTATAAACAAGGGGTACTGTACAAGAAAGACATTGACGCTCTATAAATAACATGTACAGAACTGCATAAAAAAAGATGGGTCATAAGTCCAAACTGTAATTAACCAGGTAGGGGGAATAGCTGTAACTTCTGTGAAGGAATGCTCTTAGGATGAGAAGGTGCTACAGGAAAAAGTAAGGCTCAAAGAGAATAGGAAAAAATGAAATTGTGAATTGTGGTGGTGGTTTGGAGTACAAAGGATCTGGGTGAATGGGAGACTTACTTTCTGCTTGACAAAGGTGGGAGGTAAATTTTATAAGTTGGGATGAGGAAAAGTCACAGCTAGTTCTTGGAGGAGTTCTCTGTGCATCTATCTTGTCGGCATCTCCATATTTCTACTTGCCAAAAAGTAGGTAGGTTAAAGTATAGATTAAAAAAACTTCACCTGGGGAATTTAAGAGAAAAAGGGTATAATTCATAAGTTTATAACTATAATGTGATTTTTCTTGGCTGCTAGAGCATAATCCTGTACTCAGGTATGGACAGGTGTAGATCCATTTCTTGCTGGGCATATGCTTTGAATAACAGTGTTCCTGTTTATGTATGCTTCACTCTAGGTCCCAGATAACCTGCTGTGAAGTGGAGGCAGCAGTTGACATTTGCCTGTTTCATAGATTGAACAAAAAGGTATGGAATTTAAGTGACACCATGAAAATAATTGGATTGATAAATGACAGAAATTGAATGAAACCAAAACTCCAAGTTTCAAAGACCTCAAAAAGGCATTTAGCCATGGAAGGATTTTGAAGTCAGACATCCTCCCTGGAATCTTCAGCCTTTCCTTGTTATCTCCCCTAACCATCTTCTTCCTCCTGCCCCTAAATTCCCAGCCAGTGCCTTTCGTCATTTTCTCTGCCTGAGACGTGGTCACTAACATCCATTTCTTTGATTCTACACAATGCACAAGCAGCCGTGTTATGCCTCATCTAGATTTGGACCCGTACTCCTGCTCTGAACAGAAATGAAAAGATTTGCATATCCTTCCTATGGGAAGTGAATCTTTTGGCAATTAGAGCAAATTGCTGTACTGATGTCAAAAAAGGAACTACTTTGGCATGTAAGATGTAGCCCTCTTTTTTCTAGATGCCTGTCAGCTTCCATTCTGTGGATAGGAGTATAGCCTCCATTGAGAGGAGGCTTAAGAATGTAGACTCAGAGGTGGTTCCTTGTCAGGCTGCAATCAGTCTTTTGATTGTGTGGATTGTGTGCTTTCTCTGCAGTAATAAACTAGAGCATTGTCCGTAGTCCAGTTGTTCTTACCCTAGGGATTGCACCAGGCATCGACTGTTGGTTGAATAAATATTATCTCAGGAACATAAACATATTACACTTTTCAATGTATGTATGTATGTATATGTTATTATGCTTAATTGTAAATTGATTTTAAAGCATTGCTGAATTTATTGCAGCACCTTACTAGGAAAGATTTTCTAAATGGATAGTTGCTACTATCATGTATAAGTCAATGACATGTCTGTGTTAAAATGATCTCCTAATATTAAATCTTTGAGAATCTATAGTAAAAAGAACTGAGCTCAAACTCAGAAGACCTGGATTCTAACTGTGGCTCAATTATTAATTCTGAAATTGCTATATACTGAGTGATTTGGAGAAAGTGAGTTGTTCTCCAGCCCTGTAATTTCCCAGTCTGTTACTGAATATTTGATGTTTTAAACATTTTAACTTTCACAGTGGCCCTGTGGTGCAGATATTAGCTAATGACAGAAAAAGGAACTGAGGTACATGGAAAGAAGGTATCTATTCTTCCCTATTGTTATGGAATTGGAATTTTTCCTTTTAAAATATTTTTACTTCATGTAGAATCAGTATGGCAAGCAGTCAGGATATTAGCTAATTTTATTTTTCTAAGTAAAGTTTATTCACCAATTACTGTCTACTGAATCCTTCATCACTTATTTTAAATGGAACTTCTATCACATACTCAATTTCCTTATGTGCCATGTCTACCTTTGGACTGTTTTCTGGTCTGTTGATCTGTTTGACTAGTCTGATGCTATTTCTTTTTTGTTGTCGTTATTGTTTCCATGACTATACTTTAAAATGTTGGATATTTTTCTAAGACATGTGTTTTTCCTTTGTTTCTTTGAGGCAGAGTCTCCTATAATTCAGGATAGTATTGAACTCATTGTGCAGTCCAGGCTGGCCGTGAACTTGGGGCAATCTTCCTTCCTCACCCTTCTAAGTTCTGGGACTTTCCTTTATTTTTGAAAAACATTTTCTAGAGGCTAAAAGACCTAGGCTATTCTTGCCTACTTCTCAATGAGTGATTAGACTTCTACCTTGCCACATGTCAGAAAGCAATGGAGCCAATTAATTATGAACTGAAACCTCCAAACTGTAAGCCAAAATAAGCCTTTCTTCTTTGTAAGTTGCCTATCTGAGGTATTTGTTCTAGTAATGGAAAGCTGACTCTCACAGTATCACACAGTCAAACTGTAATACTTCAATTATTATTACTATTGTGATATTGCTATTATTATTGTTACAATATTGCTATTGCAAGGGCAATTACTGTTGCTATTACGAAACGTGGAGCTAGCTTTTGCATGATGGATAAAATTTGAATGTGGGAAACAGAAGTAGCACAAGTGAATACTTAGTGAAGGAAATCAGCATGTAGGGTCTGGGACACAGTGAAGTTTAATTATTGGGCAGAGGAATAATATAGGTTGCACTCTGTTATCTCCAGGATAAATTTTGCTAATAATACTTGCTTTACCTTCTTGATGGGGCTATTATGAAGTTTCTTGAAACGTATGAAATATGTAAAAATTAACCTTGTAGTCTAACGTAAAACAAGCAGGATTGCTAATTGGAGACTGTTAGATGAATACATTGTGACACCTTGTGGTCATTTACTGCTAAGTGCAGTGTTATGATTCCACTGGTTGAACTAAGTGCATGGATTGTCCTCAGAGTAACATTTAGAGATAAGAGAGGGTTTGGGGATCATCTAATCCAACATTGTTGTTTTACATGAGTAAAGGGAGGCCTAGACGGCAAAGAGACCTTGCGCAAGCCCACACAGTATTATAGTAACAGAGCTGGGATCTCTTTGCTGGCCTATTATTCTTTTTTTTGGCTGTGTCACATATCATTTCTATAATTTTACCATTGTGTAAAAAAGAGCTAAAAGAAAGATCTATAATTTTATGTTCCAGAGAATAAGCTGTGCATTACTGTATGTCATTTATGAGGCATTTAAAGCACTTAGCTGTGTGAGTGACTAGTGGTGGTATTTTTGTGGATGCGGAGGAGTAGGCTGGTATCTGATTGCTCATAAAGCTGGCCAAATAATGAGCCCTAAAATTTTGTCACTCTGACTCATGGCACTGGGTCTGCACAGGTCTTTGAGTACCAGGTACTTAGGATACTTTCCAAGCCTTTCACAGGTTTTTCTTTCTTTATTTCATTTTTTTTTTGTGTGTGTGTGAGTGTTCATACTTAAAGTTGTTTATTCTTTTGTTTTTTATGTTAATTTTTATTAGTACATGTTTGTAGTACAGAATGATTACATTCATACCAAGGAGTTGACACATGCGCATAATACATCTTAATTCTTTTAACTCTTCTCAACACCCTCCCTTCCCTGCCCCTCCATCCTTTCCTTAATAGTTCAGGGAAACCTGTATATTCCAGGACCGTATGCATTTAGAATGCCTGCTGCACTCAATCATTGGAAGTATAGCTTCAGCCTCAGTGTAGTGATCAATTCTTTGGTCAGTTTTTCTCTCTGTGGAGGAGGATCTGACAGGTACATTCTCATGGCCATTACAATCCTTCCATTGGTTTTTACAGATCTACTTCTTTGCATTTCCAGATTCAGGGAACATTTACGCAATGATACTCATTTTTTTTGTTTTTCAAGAACTTAGAGAACTAATGGGATGATCTACAACTCTATTCATTGCAGTTGACATTGGGGGCCACAAATGTTCCCCATGGTTTTCTTCCTCCATTGTCCATTCTAAATTTACCTCTCTTCCAGCTATCTCCTAGGCAGGTCTTAGTGGTTTATCTGGTCTTGTTACTCAGACCTTCACTCTTGCATGATCCGAGGCTTTTTCAGTCAGAGACTGCTATGTTTCCCCATTCACAGTTACAATGGAACAAGGGAGTACCAGGAGATCCCAATGTGAAGGATCCAGTATTCTACTGAGGCTGTTAGTACATACATACATACATTGCATTTCTCAGCGTGACAACCCATTCCTCTAGGACTATTGCCGCCAAGCTAGTGGTTCAACTGTGCTTTTAGAAAGCCATCCCAGCACTACTCTGAGTCCGGCTTCTTTTGGATGATGTGGTATATGATATAACTGGCAGGTCCCATGGATGTAAGCACATTTCCACACCTCCTTTACTGCAAATTAGGTTTTCTGGCAGCATGTTGCACTGTGTGGAAATTTGTCTCTCTGCATTGTATGAGGCACAAGATAGTGGTGTTGACTGAGGATCTGCCAGGGGGAGTGGGAAGAAAAACCCATTTCCAGAATGTCTCTATCCTGTTTAGTACAAATCAGTCATTAGCTCATCTAGAATAAGAGAGACCAATTGTAGTAGACTAAAACCAACTGAGCAGTAAGTCTCAGAGAAATCGTATCAGGAGCATAGAGCTGGCCTTTGTTGACTCTGGTTTGTACATTTAGAGACAGTACCTAATTTGCCCTTTTATAAGTGGGAATTCATTCTGCTGGGCCCATATGCAGCCTCTACTTTTGCCAATGCGGCCATTGAATTTATGTACCCATTCTCACAGTTCTGTTCTACCCAATGACGATGGATAATTATTCTCAACTGACCAAGTCATTTTTCTACTGGTTAACTGTGGCTTCATAGTGAGATTTTAAATTAAGAAATACATCTTCCAAGCTGGGCGTGGTGGCGCACACTAATCCCAGCACTCGGAAAGCTGAGGTAGGTGGAATGCTGTGAGTTCCAGGCTGACTTGGGCTACAACGTGAGCACAAAGCCAGCCTGAACTACATAGTGCGACCCTGTCTCAATAAACTAGGGCTGGGTATGGCTTAAGTGCCTGCCTAGCAGGTGTGAGGTTGTGAGTTTGATCTCCTGTGCCCCCCCCCAAAAAAAGGTGTCTTCCAATTTTGTTTTTCTTTTTCAAGATTATTTGCCTGTTTTGGGTATACCACATTTTCATATATATATTTTGGACTCATACTGTTAATTTTTAAAAAAATGTAAAGTAAAAGCCTTTTGAGATTTTAACGCAGATTGCACTTGATCTATTGATAAATTGAGCAGAAATTCCATTTAAAAATACTGTTTTTGGAGTCTACGCCTTTCACAGACTGCAAGGGTGGGGGGAAGAACCAGGGGCCTCACCAAGAGGTGATCCCCGCCTGGAAACCAGCGCCATGCGTGGGCTGCTGCTGGAGCGGGGGCAGCCATACCCAAGCCTCTCTCCATGACTCTGCGCCATTCGAGGACTGCGAGGTGGGGTGGGCTGGGGTGGAGTGGTACCCAGGCCTCACTAGGAAGTGATCCTGGCCAGGAAAACGTATCATTTTCATTGTTTTGTTGGGTTGGGTTTTATTCTCTTTTGTTTTGTTTGATTATGTTAAATCTGATGACATGAGCAGCTATTTGAAAGATAACAAGACATATTATGATAGCCATTTTTATTTTACTAGTGGCTTGTTTTGAAGTTCTTTATCGCATTCACTGTTTTGGTTTTATTGCTTCTATTCTGTTGTGTTCTGTTTGATTTTTACCATGTCCAAAAGTATCTGCAGCTATTTTGAAGACAACAAAAGGCATTATGGTTTCATAAGGTTTTGAAGTCCTGTATCACTTATGCTGGTTTATTTTTGATTGGTTTTATTCTGTTTATTTTCCTTGGTTTTATCCTCTTAAAAATAAAATTTAAAAAAAGGAAAACAGATACTGTTTTCAATCCATGAACAGAGGAAATTTCCGTTTGTTTAAATCTTCCATAATTTATCTCAAATTCTTTCCAGCTTGCAATGTTTGTGTCTTGAACGTGTACAATTGTTTATAATGTAAATGTTTTTAGTCATGAAAATATATTAGAGTTTATTGTTTTTCCTCTGACTATTGAAATTATGTGGATTTTCTTTATGAAACTAATATGATTTATTACGTTTACTGTTTTTATATTTGGGTATGTGGGACAAATCTTTTTGAAGTCATTTTTATATACTGCTAGATTTAGGTTGAGAGTATTTTCTTGAGAGGATTTTTGCATCTATATTCATAAATGACATTGGCCTATAGTGTTGTTTTCTTGTAATACTTTTGGTTTTGATATTAGAGTAATACTGGCTTCATGGAATGTGTTAAGAAGTGTGTGCTTTTCTGTTTTCTGGATGATTTTATGCAGAATTGGTGTTACTTCTTCAGTTGTTTTGTCAGTTTCTCAAGTAATGTCACCCAGGTCTGAACTTTTCTTTGTGGGATTTTAAGTTATCAGTCCCATCTGTTTGCCAATAACATGCTGGTTTTCGTTTTTAGTTCATTCTTCAGTTCATTGCAGTAGATTGCATTGGTCTAGGAATGTTTCTTTTTTTCTTTTTTCTTTTTTTTTTTGTACAGGGGCTCAAACTCAACGACACTGTGCTTGCCAGGCAGGCTCTTACGCTGCTGAGCTAAATCCCCAGCCCCGGAATGTTTCTGTTTCATTTTTTTTTTCTGATTTGTTTCATCCCAAAACCTTTTAATTTTTGTAAAGTCAGTGGTGATGTTTCATTTTCTACTCCTGATTTTGTTAATCCTGAGTTTTCTTGATCAATTTCATTAAAAATGTCACTTATCTGTTTTTGTTTTAGATTTTCTTGATCTTAATTTTTATCTTTATTATTTCCTTCCTTCTGCATTTTTGTGTTTATTTTGCTGTTCTTTTTCTAGTTTCTTATGGTGGAATTTAAGATTACTGGATTGAGATCTTTTTCCTTTTCTAATGCAAATACTTAAATCCATAAATTTTCCTCTATGCACTACTATACCACATTGCATACATTTTGCCCTACTGTGTTTTATTCTTGTTCAATTCAAAATATAACCTATGTTCTCTTTCC
This sequence comes from Dasyprocta punctata, assembly GCA_004363535.1. Taxonomy (NCBI): domain Eukaryota; kingdom Metazoa; phylum Chordata; class Mammalia; order Rodentia; family Dasyproctidae; genus Dasyprocta; species Dasyprocta punctata. The sequence continues at coordinate 27,884 of RJWM01000324.1, forward strand.
ATTATTATTTGGCATTTGACCCATGGGTTCTTTATCAGTATATTAATTTCAAAAAATGTTCGATTTTCCAGTTACTTTCTTCTGTTACTTGTTTCTAATTAAATCCATTTTGATTAAAATAAAAATAAAGTGAACTCAAATAAATCACCTAAAATGCACCTAAAATTGCTAGAAATAAAAGAATACTCCAAACACAAAGCTAGCACAAAGAAGGAAATTACAAAGATCAGAGCAGAACTTAATGAAATTAAGAATACAGAGTTAATTAATCAAATAATTGCTTCTTCGAAAGAATAAAATAGAAAAACCCTTCGCTAAAAAAACAAACAAGCAAACAAGCAAACAAAAAAACCAGATACTCCATCTTGCTCCACAGAGAATGGCTATCATCAAGAAATCAAATAATAACAAATGCTGGCAAGGCCGAGGAGAAAAGGAAACCCTTTCCCATTGTTGGTTTGAATATAAACTTAGTACAACTACTATGCAAGTTGGTATGGAGATTCCTCAAAAAACTAACATTAGAGATGCCATTAGACCCAAATATTATTCTTCTAGTTCCCTTCCCCAAATAGTCTCTGAGATCATGTCCCTGTTTATTCCTAGAATAAAACAAAAAAAGTTATAGTTCATATAAATTGAATGAAAGAGTGAGATGATGTAACTATATTAATCTTTCATTCCTTATGTTTAATTTGTTTTGACTCTCCTGCAACTCATCCTTTACTTTTCTTTCTGTTCTTTCACAGGTACAGGATAAGATAGCTCAGTCTACTAGAGCTGAAAAAGGTCAAGGTTCTTGCCATTAATAGACGGAGAGTAGTATCATAGATACAATATTGGGTGTAAAAAGCAGGCACAGTAAAAGCAGGTACAGTATTAATTTTAATATCTAAGGGATGTTAATATTAATGAACAATTAATTGAAACTAGTGAACAATTGTGTTGAAATTTCAACACATCTGAAAATTTTCATTAAAATATTACCAAAATAAAAGAAATGAATAAACAAAAAATGCCCTACACAGGTTCTGAGCACGATACTGAGAGCAGGATGCTTGCTGCACCGCATTTTGTGTTTTTCAGTTTCTGTTGGTCTGCTTAGGGAAGAACCTGGGCGACTCTCGAGACACGGAATGGAGGCAGTGACCTTCGAGGATGTGGCTGTGAACTTCACCAGTGAGGAGTGGGCTTTGCTGAATCCATCCCAAAAGGAGCTCTACAGAGATGTGATGGGGGAAACCGTTATGTATTTGGCTGCTATAGGAAGACTTGGGGATAACCAGGAAGTTGAAAAAGAATGCAGAGTTGACTGGAGATGCCTAAGAAATGACACGGTAGGGAAATGCTATGAATCTAATGCTTTGAGTCAGCATAGAGAAACACCCCTTTGTACTCCAGAAGCTAATGTGGGTGTGACACAAGCAGACACACACAATGATGTTCAGAGCCATGGAAACCATAGCAGTGGAAGGAAAATCTATATATGTAAGCAATGTGGGAAAGCTTTTACCACAAACAGATATTGTCCAATACATGCAAGAAGTCACACTAGGGAGAAACGCTATGTATGTAGGCAATGTGGGAAGGCTTTTACCACAAACAGATATTGTCAAATACATGAAAGTCTTCACACTGGAGAAAAACCCTATACATGTAAGCATTGTAAGAAAGCTTTCAGCACACGTACATATTGTCTATTGCATGAAAAACTTCATTCTGGACATAAACCCTATGTATGTAGGCAATGTGGGAAAGCATTTAGCACAAAACGTCATTGTCAAGCACATCAAAGTATTCACACTGGGGAGAAACCGTATATATGTAAGCAATGTGGGAAAGCTTTCAACAGAAACACTCAGTGTCGAAGACATGAAAAAATTCACAGTGGGGAGAAACCCTATGTATGTACTCAATGTGGGAAAGCTTTTAACTCACGTAGATATTGTCAAATACATGAAAGTCTTCACACTGGAGAAAAACCCTATATATGTAAGCATTGTAAGAAAGCTTTCAGCACACGTGCATATTGTCTAATGCATGAAAAAATTCACACTGGACAGAAACCTTATGTATGTAGGCATTGTGAGAGAGCATTCAGCACAAGACGTCATTGTCAAGCACATGAAAGAATTCACACTGGGGAGAAACCATATGTATGTAAGCAATGTGGGAAAGCTTTCACCAGAAACACTCATTGTCGAAGACATGAAAAAATTCACACTGGGGAGAAACCCTATGTATGTAAAGAATGTGGGAGAGCTTTTGCCACACGTGGATATTGTAAAGTACATGAACGAATTCACACTGGGGAGAAACCCTATGTATGTAAGCAGTGTGGGAAAGCTTTCACCAGGTCCGGTTGTTGTAAATTGCATGAGAAAAGTCACACTGGGGAGAAACCCTATGTATGTAAAGAATGTGGGAAAGCTTTCGCCACACAAAGATCTTGTAATGAACATGAAAAAATTCACTCTGAGGAAAGACCTTATGTGTGTAAACAATGTGGGAAAGCTTTTGCCACACAAAAATCTTGTCGTGCACATGAAAAAATTCACACTAGGAAGACCTATGTGTGTAAACAATGTGGGAAAGTGTTTAGCTCAAACAAGCTTTGGCAAAAACATGAAGGAATTCACACTGAGACGAAATACTGGCAATGTAAGCAATGTGGGAAAGTTTTCAGCAGTCACGGTGAATGTGAAATACATGAAAAAACTCATACTGGGGATTAATCTTATGTAAGCAATGTGTGAATACTTTCAGTACACATGATGATTGTTACATGTATGAAAGAACTTACTGGGCAGAAATCCTATGTAGATAGGCAATGTGGGAAAGATGCCAGTCCACACACAATGTTAAATATATAGAAGAAGCCTCACTGCACGGAGAATTTTTAGATGTAAGCTTACTTCAAAAATTCTGCGACATTTTCTCATGTAGTGGAGAAGTTTAGAAGTAAAATCAAATGCATAAGGAGAAGTAGTACATGAAGAAGGAAGTATTACAAAAGGGTAAAGAAAATATAGACATCTGAATGGATAATCTAGATTTTAAAAAGGAAAAAAGAAAGGTGGCTACCTGAAGAGATAATACAAAATGTTCGATGTCAATATTTCTTCACAAATTTTCCAGAAAATAGAAATCTAGGGTGGAGCGCTCCTAAAGCACATATGATGTATGGTTTTCAGTCACTCACTTATACATATATAAATTTTGTATCTGTAAGTTTTAATATAGAAATACTGGTTTGACCTAAATTTACATTTTTTAGTGTCTTTGTACTTAAACATAGTGTCTTTTAATTTTTTTTTTTTTTTTTGGTACTGGGGATTGAACTCACAACCTCGCACTTGCCAGGGCAGGCGCTTAAGCCACTGAGCCAAACTCCCAGCCCTGGTTTTTTGAGGCAGGGTCGCACTGTGTAGCCCAGGCCGGCCTCGAACTCACAACGCTCCTCCTACCTCAGCCTCCCGAGTGCTGGGATTAAAGGCGTGCGCCACCACGCCCGGCTAGTGTCTTTTAATTAAACGGGGTAAACTGAAATGTACTTTTCACTTTCAAGTATGGTTAGTGGCTATGTAGTTAATGTTTTGCCTTTAAAATTGGAAAGTATATACCACCAAAAATTTAATTTTTATATATTTTGGTTAATTGTTAGAATTTTGACACCGCATTTATTTTAATCTTTCGATGCACATGCTCCATTTTCTGTGTAATAAGTGATGTTTCTGAAATTGATGCTATATTTTGTATTAAGATGTACATTTATAGAGGCCTGGAGCATGTGTTTTTGGCAAAGTTGTGTTTTTTTCACATAACTTGTACATTAGTAAATGTTATGGTTTTCATGTTTTGACAAGATACTTATATCCTAACATCACTGTGTATCTATCATGTACATTGTGTTGCCTGTTTTGCTTTCTTACTGGAGCCAATATTATCATTTACATAAATGTTTGTTTTCTTACCATTAAAAAAAACCTATACAAACATGAGTCAGGTGTGATTGGAAATGAGTACTCAATGTGAACTGCCACTGTAGGGATGACTGGAAGTGTTGGAAGGTGAAATCGTGGATACGTGAGCCTGATAAGAATGTATCTGAGAAAACACAAGAGGAAAGGAACTGGAGACAATGGGTTTTCACAGTTCTTTTGATGATGTTTATGTAAACAGACCAGAAATGTGTTGTCAATGCATGAAGTGCCTCAGGGAACAAGATGGGAGAAATAATGGCATACTTGCATGCTAACGGGAATGATCAACATTGTGATGCAGGAAAGGAAAAAGTTTAAAGGAAGTGACCCTGGACTTGGTGTTTGCAGATAGAATTTTGAGCACAGTACACTGTGAACATGTGTGGTTCATCTCTAACGACAGGAAGGAAGGTAGAGAAAGTGAGTACAGACGGAAGTTGAAGGGTGAGGTAGTATTGGAAGTTAGGGAATTTCCTTTTGGTTGCTTTTCTTTCCTCAGCGAAAGAGGAAACAAAGCCATCATCCAAGAGTGGTGCCAGGGAAACTACCTTAGAGATTTGAAAAGAGAAATATATATATATATATATATATATATATATATATACACACACACACACACATATATGTATAATAGACTCCTTGGAAAATGAGGAAGTACACAGATTTGGAAAAAGGAATATTATTTCAGGCAAAAATCTCTAAAATTGAATTTCTGGGTAAAGAACAGTATGCACGTTCTTTTCTTTTGATAGATGTTCACAATATACTCCTATAAAAGTTGTTATGTGATTTAAGACCTACAAATGAAATAAGTGAAATAAGTCCCAACCTGCTAGATATCTGATAGGCTAAGTTCATATTTCCAAAAATGCAAGAGTGAGTTCTAAGCAACAAAGGAGGTTAAGAGTAGGAAATATTTATTGAAGGGTGGATATACAGCTTCTGATAGACAGGAAGGGTCCTGAGTGGGTTGCCACGGACCCCACTTCTCAGGGGAAGTTTTAGAGAGCTCAGACATGAGGGAACAACATGGATTAAAGGTATGATCAACCAATGAGATTGTAAATATTGTTGCTTAGGTACTATTGATCCAATGTGCATGCAATACACCGCAAGTGGGCATGGAAGGAACAAAGAACTTTTCAAGATGGGATGAGTCCCAGGGGCTTTGTTACCCACTGACATGACTGATACCTATCTAGACTTCATTAGACCAGATGTTACCACTTACCTTAATCCTGGTCATTTTGTCTTTATTTTGAGGCCTGGCCTCCAACGGATGCGCTTCCAGACAGAATGAGTTTTCATTTCCTCCAATGACTCTCTTGAGGGCCTAGCCCCATCTGACTGCCTATAATATTTCTACTTAACTCGGTTGTCTATAACATATCCATTAATATTGCCACAAGTAATATCTTTCTCCATCCCTATTCTAGCACAGTATATAAAACATTTCAAATTTTCAAAATTACCAAAAGTACCATAGCTGAGAAGCAGTATTTTGGCACACTTTTACTTGCACCTCTGTTACTATGTACAAGACAAGCATCTTTCTGTCAAAGGTTACAGAATAAAATTGTGTTATCCCAAGGAACTACCTCTCAGTCCAAGGTAAACAACTCTACTTTCTGCATCCATGACTAAGGCTTCTGTGCGATCCAGCACCCAAGATCACAAAAATGTAAGGGCAGAAAGTTTTTATAAGTGGTCAAAGAAGAGATTTTAGGACTTAGGTTGTAGGTTTTATCCAGACTTTGAAGAAACAAATATTGGAATAGAATGATAACCCAGGACTTCTGATACCCCGACCAGAGCTCCCTGCTTGGTGTCTGAGCAAGACAACGGTGGTAGAGTAGGCAATTGGTGAAACATTCATGCTTGAGGTTTAGGAATATAAATAAGCCCATGCTTTTATTATGGTTCTAGATGGGTGAGGAACAGTGGCTTGCCCGTGGCAGGCAACCAGTGAACACATTAAAGAGAAAATTAATGTTGGAATACTACTCAGCCATAAAAAAGATCAACCTGAGTCATTTGTAGGAAAATGGATGCACCTTGAAATCAGAACTTTAAGTGAAATGAATGAGACACAAAAGCTCAAATACCGTATAACTTCTCTTATATGAGAAACCTAAAATATAAATAAACGAAAGTGCAAAATGGAAGTAGATACTAGGAAACATGGAGATCTCTGGTAAATTGGAAGGGGATCTAGAGATGGAGGGAGGGAGTGGGAGGGGAAGGGGAAGAGGACTAAAAAAAGAATTAAAATACATTATGTAAGTGTATGCACCAACTATCCACAATGATGAATGTAGTCATTATGTTCTACAAACATACTGATTTCCTTAAAAAGAGCCTTTCTAGGAAAGGGGAGAACTGAAAGCTGCGGTGTTACCTTTCTGGCTCATGGAAGTCTGAATGAAATTGCTTTGTAGGATTCCAGGACAAAAAATGCCAAGACAAGAGAAAAAGTGCCACAGGTGCTAGACTCAGTACCTCTGTGCATGTACAACCTGGGTGTGCACTGACACAGGGACCTGGTAAGGAAGATGGGCTCAGAATTCAGCCCGGTGGGGTGCTTTACTAATTCGTTAAGGGCAAGAGGTGACTTTTCCGGATCTATCTGACCAAAGGAGGGGCTCCATTCTCTAATTTGCATAAAGGTGCCTTATAAAGTGGGAGCCACACCGGTGTCCTTTGGAGCTTTGCAGCACAGTGTCCCTCCCTGGCAATGGCTGTGGGTTCCAACCTGATTTCCCAAGGGCTTTGATTTCCTGTGATGTTTCAGGAATTTTATGGAATAAATAGAACTCAGAAGGCTGTGAAAGGAGGTAACAAGGTGGAGTCATGTTGAAGACAGATTTAGGGAAATAAGGATATTAATTTGGTATAAGGAACATAGAATGTAGTTTTCATATGGCTGGAACATTAAGTGACAGCAAATTAACATTTTGCAATGTTCAGTAGAATTTTCACTTACGAGGGAGTACTCATGTTACATACTTACTTTTATTTTATTTTATTTTGTTTTTTGGTACTGGGAATTGAACTCAAAACCTCACACTTGCCAGGCAGGTGCTTATGCCGCTGAGTTAAATTCCCAGCCTTACATATATTTTTAAAATGGAATTTTGGGGTTTTGGTCTGATTTTACAGTACACATTGGGAAGCCTCTTCCTGGGTTGAGAACCTGAAGGGGAGCCTGTGCTTTCATTAGAAGGTCAGAAATCAAGGTCAAGAAGAGATCAAGAGTAACACAAAAGACAACTTACATTCCACAGAAGGAATATAAATATTATGTGTTGGAAATGTACAAAAGGAAAGAAAAGGGAATCAAGATGGATGGAGGGGGACACAGGGAAGGGGAAGGGAATTAAAAAAGGAATTAAGATCTTATATGTATGAAGAATGTAAGCATTATGCACTACAAATTTATACTAATAAAAAAGGTAAACTCTAGCATTCATTTTCCTTTTAAGAAATTGAATCATTTTGCATTAAATACATTTCCAGCAAAGGTTTACTTTCTGACTTTACAGATTGTATTCTGTGACAAACCGAATTCTCATTAGCATTCAAACAAAAAGCAAAAGCCAAGCAGGAGACAAGTATAAAGAAAGCTGTACCCTTGCAAAGCGTCTCCCTCTAAGCTAATATTCTCTATCACCAGAACACATACACCAGTTTACACTTAAAGTCATGCATTCGTGTTTACAGTATCTGGTGGTATCAAAGTTTTTGTGAAGACAAACCAAAAATGAAAGAGAAAAAAGCAGCAGTCTCTAAAGATAATGATCATTTTATAGATATATCAAAGATAATAGTTTTGGGACAATTGGTACATAAGGACTGTAGCTATTATATATTGCAAACATTAATAATAATAGTTGAGAACAAACAAGATAATAGCATTTAATTTCTGAGCAAATACCCAGTTACTCTACTTTATGGATACTCCTGATAACTGATTCTAAGGTGAAAAGAAAATTGCATAGCATACAAAAGAAGCCCTTGACTATATATTCTTTTGAAATTACTGTAATTTGAATGTGAGTAATGCATTGTTTGACTTGAATATTTGGAAGTTCAGTATCTTCATAGTCTCTGTTCTTATCTGTTTTTTTTTCCAGTACTGAGGATGGAACCCATGGGTGCTCTACCGCTGAGCTACATCCCAGATCTTTTGATTTTTAAATTTGAGACAGAACTGTTTAGGCTGAACTGGAACTTGTGATCATCTTGCTTCAGCATTTCAATTAGCTAGGATTATAGATATATACTACTATGCCCTGGCTTATCATTTGATCTGGAGTATGATACATTGAATTTTATGGGTTCTGAAAATTATTTGTGAAAACGTACTGTCTCAAGTGTTTTAGTGGTGAAATGTAATTTCCCCCAGATACAACTTCCACTAACAGCTAATATCCCTTTTTGTTGTTAGTGCACTATTGAGTTCATATTTTTTTATTTTAAAGAGAAAGCAAATCAATAGGTGAGTAATAATAGTTAATATATTGCGTATTGTTATCTTCAAAGTAGTTACTCAGAGTACAAGATACAAGCATGAAAAATTGTCCAAATGATATTAGCACAAAACTTTCTTTTCAATGAACTACGAGAAACTAGTAGTATAACTATCTTAACTATCTGGTATTTTTTTCCTTTTCCCTTTTTTCCTTTCTCCTTTTCTCTACCCCAGTTTCTCTTTCCTTTTGAACAGTTTTTTTCCTATTTCATAGTGTCTATTTTACATTTTGGCCATATTTATTTTTAAACCTGTCATGCTGTTAGTTTTCAATCATTCAGGTGAAAATGAACGTGACATTCCACTAAAAACAACAAAAAAGAGAGAAATACACACTTTTGTCCATCATTTAAATATGTTTAATTCTATTGTCATATGAGCAAAAGGTAAAATTTAACTCTAGTCCAGGTACTTGATCTTTCTCTATCCTTTGAATTAAAGTAGTATGTTCCCTTTAGGATTCTGAAGTGAATCCGTTAATATGAGGTCAGCACACATTACAATAGTGGTATTACTTCATAATCCCAAGCCAGCCAATGAAACGACTGAGGAATGAAGGGGCAGGCCTGGAGGTTGCTTAGGAATCAGGCTGGGTCTACAGATGTATGAATGAATGATACCAGGTCCTTGCCCTCAGCGAGGCTGCAGTTCAGTAATAGGAGGCAGATACTTCATTCAGATAACATACCACAAGAGGGCAATAGAGAGGGACTAGGAATGCAGCTCAGTGGTAGAATACATGTGTGGTGGATTGATAACCTGGTCAACTTGTAACACCAGCTGTACTGAATCAGTGTGGTGCTGAGCGTGGATTGTTCACCTGAGGATTGTTGTCAGCATAAAAAGGAGACCTGGAGGTGAAGAGCAAGAGCTGTTGGTTCCTCTGGGGCTATTTATTCTGGAGGAGAGTGTCATGGCTAGCTTCCCTGACATGAACTCATCTGTTACCATTGAGGGAGCTCAGGACCTTGTCACTGAGAATGGCTGTGGTTCAATTTGGGGGTGGTGGTTCTGGTCCTTACTTTGAGCATTGCTTCCTGGCTGGGGAGGAGAAGGTGGTGTGCTGTTCAATCTCCTGGAGAAGCTTGTCGTGCTGGCTTACTGATAAGAACTCAGTTGTTCTCATTGTCAGAGGAGCTTGGGACCTCGTTGTCACTGAGGATGACTGTGGTACTTTTTTGAGGGGGCTCTGGTCCTTATTTTGAGCATCACATCCTGGCTCCAGTGTAGAACCCTCAGCCTGCTGGCACAGATCCTTCCTCCCGCTGGCACAGACTTTCTAGCTTCCATCGCTGACCCTTGGGCCTTCCCAGCTCAGATACGTGAAACAGACTTGCATGAGTCATTGTCGTGGGCTCTAGACCTCTATTTGAACTCATGGTGGGCACTGTCATGGGCTCTGGGTCTTCAGCTTGACTCATGCAGGACATCGCCATGGGATCCAGGCCCTCATTTGGGTTTTTTGGGTCTTAGTGTGTGGACAGATTTCCTGCACTCTTTCTTTTGTGTTTCACTCTTTGGGTGTCTATTATAAAATAATACTATAAATTTTATGTCCTGTATTTTCTTGTTCTCCTTGCAAACCCTGACTACAACAACATGCTTATTAGTGTGTCAAAATGTCTGGATTCTATTCTTGCACCTTCACTTACTTGCTGATTACGAGCAAGGTACTTTCCTCATTTGTATGATAAGAGTGATAAATAGTAATTCTTTCAGGATTATTGTGGTAGTTTAATAAAATAGTTTATGTTTGTAAGGCATACCTGGCACTGAACAAATGTCAACTATTAGATAGGATTATTTATACCAAATTATATATTGAATAATATATGTATCATCTCCTTGATATCAGACAAAGTCAGCTATTATATATAATAATATCTATACATGTAGCACATTGACAACTCAATATACCTGTCACCTCTGGAATAATATTTAGACACCTAGACCTTAGTGACTTCTCAGTTTTTTCTGGAAAATACATTGGACAGGTCCCAAGCAGAAAGTTAGTAAACAAATAGGCTTGATATAACTAATTCATGTAGTATTTTTGATACATTTAACAGCTTGCTTCTTCTAGTCTAGTGATCTCTAAAACTGCCTCTTAATCTTTAAGAGACCTTAAAAACACAGATTCCCAAGAATCAACTCTTAAACATACTAATTAAGTAGAGAGGGTACTGCTTATCTTTGTTTAAAAAACTTTGTTTTGGTGATTTTGAGTAGGGAAGTCAGGGACAAGAAGTATAATACAGTGCATTGATGACAACGGCAGCTTGGAGGAAAAGGAAGACAGCAGATCTGTCTAAAATAAAAGATGGAGATGGAAGAGATTCATTTTAATGAAAGAAATCAATTACACGTATCACAAGATGGTAAAAGATATTTGTTTGAACCGAAGAGTGAAAGGTGAAAATATCTGGAAACTTGAGTGAGACACAGACCAGCAATTTAACAGAGCTACAGAAATAGTTTAAACAATCTAGGCCACGTCAATTTTACTTAATCATCGCAAAAATTTGGTATGACACAAATATTAATGGCTATCATTTCCATTTTATAGGTGAAGATATTGGTGTTTAGCGAGGTGCCTTGACTTGTATAACGTTACACTCTCAATTGAAGTATTCTCCCATTGCTCTGTAGGTCATTAGCCCTAGCTTATACTGTTGTTCAAACATTTTCTGTAAACCTGTGTATAACCTTCTGTACATCTCCAATAGAATCTCAGATTTAATATTTCCAAACAGAACTTCTGGTTCATACTTTTCTCCCCTAAACCTGTTCCTCCTCCTGTCTCCTCATTAGCTACATGGGACTACCATCTATCTAGGTGTTTATGTCCATAAACTAACAAATCACTCTAGACTATTTTTCTTTATTATAGCAATAATTCTTGTTGACTCTAACTATAAAATGTATCCTGGATTTGAACCCCATCTCCACCCATTCTGCTTCCACTATATCAAGCCATCAACATCTTTTGCTTAGACTCTTACAAGAGCCTTGTTATAGGTTTCTCTGTTTCAACATTTGCCAGCTTACAGTCCATTTGCAAAATTACAGCAAACGCACACACACACAGACATACAAGTCCTGTCGTATTATTTCCTTGTCAAAGATCCTACAATGGCTTCGCACTGCAATTAGATATCCCAATTGATTTCCATTGCCAATAGGGTCCTATGTGATCTAGCCCTTGTCTATATTTTTTGCCTCATCTCCTACTATTTTCCCTCTTTTGGCCCCTGGATATGTCAGGTTCATTCTATCTCAGGACCTTTCTATTATTTGTTCCCTCATCTTCGTGGCCCTTCTGTTTATTTTTTCCTGGTTTAGTCCTTGTCATTCAGGTCTCACCTTGAATGTCATACTCTCAGAATGGCCTTTTACTGGTCACCTAGGATATGCTATCATATTACTGTCTTACTGCATTTGTAAAACTCATTACTTCCTTACATTCCTATTACTCATTTCATTCCTTGTTATTGATCTGTCTCCTCCATTAAACTCATAAGCCTTTTCAAGTCATGGTCCTTATCTTATTTGTTCTTGTGTCTCAGCATCTGAGGTGATGCCTAGCTTTCCCCACTACCCGCCCCAGTGTTTTGCTATGTAGTGTCCAGATATGTTTTTGATCATCAGAAGTAATGCCACTAATCTTTTCTGTGTTTTTCAGCTGAAACTTGTACTATTTTGACAAATTCTTAGCACAGTTTTCTGAAAAATACACTAGAAAATCTCCAGAGGAAGATATCCAGAACGGTGAAAATTTTTTGAGACATACTATGAGGGAGCGGTCTTAACATTTAGATGTTTAACCCAGAAAAGAACAGACTAAAGAGGGACATCTCAGATTTGTCATTGTTTCATTGGTTTAGTTTTTGCTCATTTCTACTCTCTTGCTCTTGCCCGAGTTTTTAGCCTTAATACTGCTAGTTGAGTAAATCCCAATTCTGAGCTTTCTTTTGTCCTTATAATGAGACATTTTGAATTCAGATGGAAATTACAGCTTTGTTCAAATTCTGAGTGGAAGCGTTGAGCTTCCTAGGTGACATTCTGTGATTTTACTTATGCTGTACTGACACTGGTACAATGCCACTCCAGAGGCTGTGCTCTGATAGATGCAAATGGCTGGAACACTCACTTGACTTTCCTTGTATATAAAGTACTTACATGTATTATATGCCCAGATTTCCTAGATGTTAGATAGAAAATGGCCCTTTTCCTATTTTATCATCCGATTTAAAATAGAGCTATTACTACTTGTAACACAAGACATGCCACCATCAACAGCTCAGGATATACCCTCACTGGAATGGAGGTTTAACTCAGTTTTGCTGACCGGACTCATTCTGCCTGTCTTTCCCCAGACACTGGTTCCTATTTTCTCAGGGAAGTAGGTCTTGAGTATCTTATCTCGCTGTAAAAGCAGCAAGTGTAGCTGTGCTATTGCATCTATTAGTAGGTCCACTGTGGCTCAGAGTTGTTCTCCTGAGGCTGGCAGAATGCCCCATGACCTTCTTGAGAGCCTGGCAAGATGGGCAGTCTTGTGAAGGGTGATCACAAGGCCACTTCTCACTTATTTCCTTATCTTGTCTGCACCTCCGCTGTCATCCCAAGGTACAACTGCAGGCTGCAGTATGAAACTGACTCATTCAAAACAGTGACCTGCTGTTCCTGTCATTTGTCATCTGGTTCCTCTTTTTCATTTTCATCCTGTGGGGCCAGAAATGTGGGGAGGTGGCATAGAACAGTGGCTCTTGATTTAACCTGCCTGCTTGGTCACCTAACAGTAATTACCATTTCCACATATGAACCAATATGAAAGGTCTCAAGGTGAGCTTCAAAAAGAATGATGATTACAATGCATTAAATATATAAGCATCATAATACACATTCCCCCCCCCGCCACTTACTGATTGCCACTAGTAGTTATTAGGATAACAACTCTTATTCTGAAAATTGATAAATAAATATTCTAACATTTATTTTAATGCTCCTTTTACAGTTTGTATATAAATATAATCAAGTAGCTGAGAAGCGTGAGGCAGGACATTAGGGTGTGGCCAGCTGGCTGGGCAATTGGGCATGGCCTGTCAGTTACAGAGATCCAGGGCATGCCAGAAACAGTTATAAGCCCGGCACCTGGGATCAGTCAGAAAGTGCTATCTTCAGTTCTTCTTGCGAGAACTCAAGCAGGTTTTTGATTGGATGGTTTAGATCTGACATTAGCTCTAGGAGTGTGAGGTACAGAAGATGGCCACCATTAAATTGGTAAGCTTCCTCAGTGGCCTGCTGTCACTCTGTAGAGTGTACTTCTTATCCTACCTTTAACTGGCCCACACTCACTCTACAGAGCACATTTCTTTTCCTACCTTTAATACATTTAATAAATGTAAAATCTCACTACCTTTTTCTCTTGCATTGACTAATTCTTTGCTCAGGACAGCAAGAACTTAGAAAGCCCTGATAGAAGGAGCACCCCAGAAGAACCGAGTAACAAGGAGAGCTCTTTAAAAATTATCCGCCAATAAATGCAGAAAGAAAAAGAGAATTAGGGGGAAAAGAATCACCTTTTTCAATCCTCTACAGAACAATGGATCTAGGCAACAATCTTTCATAGTCGCTAGAAACATTTCATGAATGCCCAATGAGAAACTTCATTTTAAACAACAAAAAATAACTTTCCAGAACCAACTTTCCCATTACAATGTAAAATGCTAGCATAAGTGTAACATTAACTTGAAAAAGACCACAAAAGTCAAAATCACAAGTCCATCTTCGATTCTAGTGCACTTCCACTTCCAAATACAATACAAATATTTTCATCGGGGAGTTCTGGTAATATTTATACCAAAGGAGTGACTTACTCTAGGCCTCACCTAAATTATTCCTGGATTAAGATGCAACCTACTTCACGTGAAACTTTTTGAACTGAATAAACTGCTTAGGGAGAATCCCCAAAGACATTAGTCTGGGACTCTGAACTGCTAAGGTCACCACGGTTACTGTTTCTGTAACATCCCTGGGTCTTCGGTGTTAACCCTTAGACCTCTATTTGGGAAAAGGGGGATAAATAGCACAGCTGAGCCACAGCAGGGACAGTAACAGATGCAACAACAGAGCCTGGCTGAGCCTTGGTTATGTGACAGATGTGGAGACATATGAGTCTGCCAGAGTTCCTTGGCATCTTTTATCAGATTAAGGAAGTTTCTTGCTTTACCTAATTTTCTTAGACTTTTAATGTGAATAAATACTACATTTCAATGTTTTACTTTTTAACTCTGCTCACTGACACAAGTATTTTTTTCATTGAAATTTCCGCTCTTCCTGTCTGAAATGTTCTTCCTCCTCCACTTTCTCAGTAAGGGCCAATCATCTTTTAGTATTCAACTTGGATTTTGCCTATAGCCTAGAAGCTTTCTTAGATACATCTTCCTAACTTTAGTACCCCTTATCCATTTCCTTCACAATCCCCACTATACCTCTATTAGAGGACTTACTGCACTATATTATAATAATTTGTTTATTTCCCTGTTTTACCCTTTGGCCAATTTTGTTGTCCTCAAAGGCAGGTATTATATCTTATTCTTCTCTCTATCCTGATACAAGGATTTGTTTATGGGGGGGGTCATGTAACCAATGTTTGTGCAATATATCAACTGTTCATCCATTCAACAGATAGTTATTAATCATCTACTGGTATTCTACAATTTGTGGAGAGGGGCTAGTGAAAATGACAAGAAAGAGGATTAGCAAAACTGCAGTGACAGCATCAGTGACTCCCATTTAGCAGAGCCAGTGAAGAAAGAGGCTCACATCCAAAGTGACCTGACACCAAGGTTATTTAAGTGCTTCTTCTTGGTGTATTCTTGTTGGGAAATATAAGGTCAAATTTGGACAAGTAGAGAAAATAAGTGGGATGATGAAGCCAAGATTCCAACCTAAATCTGAATCTAACACCCATGTTATTCCTATACATCTTGCTGCCTCTCATTCCCTTGGTAAGGAGTACATCCTTTTAGCTCTAAATTCCACGCAGCAGACTAGAAACTTAAGATGGGAAGATAGTAAGGAAATCATCAACTACAGCTCACAACACCATCATTGCCATTTTATTTTTCTGAAGGTATTTTTCTCAGGCATGATTTCCTAGAGATTACCTTCCTTTAGGTCACTTAGCAGTTAGTTGTGTGACCCAAGAAAGTTATTTCACCTTTGAACTGCACTTTCATCTAGTGAGAGAAAACTAAACAGAGCTGGAATTTGGTCAAAGTCAACTGGTAAACAAATTGGAAGGCCTAAAATAGAGAATATTCATGAACTGGGACTGTGTAGGAACTCCAGAGATGTTTATTTTTTCCTTTGTACACAATTTATTTGAGGTCTCCATTCCTAGAAGGCTACATTCCACTTCATATCTAATTGGGATATATTATGCCTATTTAAATATGAAGATGAAAGGCAGTAAGAATCAATGGAAAGAATACAGCTTTGTATGTCCAATTTAGGTCACTTAGTGTGGTTCAGCCACGGGTTTTCTAATACAAAAAATAGAGTGCGTAGTACTTAATTTACAAGGTTGTGCTAATATTGAAATGAGATAACATCTAAAATCATGTTTGGTACATTGGTAGCATTATTAATATGATACCAACATATCAACCTTAGGTATGATCTCAGCTAGTATTTGCTTTGATTCTTTTTTGAATAATAAGACACTTTCCTCTTGTACCTCAGCTGACTAGAATTTAGTGTGTGCATTATATTGTCACTGGATGAAGTTAACTGGTTAATAGAGAGACTGATTACATGATTTTTTTCCTTGATTGCCTCAAGAGCTGGCCAATTAAATGTTTTTGTGTCTTCCAAAGCACAGTAGTGAAGGGTGTTACAGTGTTCAAAAAACATAAAAGACCCTTCCAGACATGTTCTCTATCTACTTCAAACACTTTGTTTTTATTTTATTGTTCAAAACGAGTTAATTATGTAAGTAAAACAATAGTCATTTGCAAATAGGAATTTGTTTGATGCTCAAATGTTATGACTTAGATGAATGGGAAAACTCCATGAAACTGGAAATTAAGAATTGTATTCTAAATAACATACAGAATAAAATAGAAATTTAAGATGTTTTGAATACAATGATATTGAAAATGCCACATAAATTCGTTCAATGACTCCAAGAAGCAATTTGAGAATAGTTTGCAGTTTTAAGTGTACCTATTATGCAAGAAGAAAAGCTAAATATTAATTAGCTAGTGTCTGACTCAAAAAAGTAAGAAAATAAAAAACAAATGTAAAGAACCCGGAATGGAAATGCTAAGGAAAGGAGCATAAATTAATGAAACTGAAAACAAATGTAACATGTCAACAAAGCGAAAAATTAGTTCCTTGATAGATCTGATTGGGAAAAAATAAAAAAACTCACAAGTAGCCAGTACCAAAAATGATAAGTGAGATGTCATTACAGATCTCTAGAGATAATTTAAGATAATAAGGGAGTAGTTGAAACTTTGAATACATTAGTGAAAGGGACAAATCCTTAGAAAAATGTACCCTAGCAAAACAGATTTTTTTAAAAAACTCCAGAAAAAAAACCCTAAAAATATTTCTGCAAAGAAAATTCCAGGCTCAGTAGTACTAATTCCAATATTGAGCTTTGCTAAATATTCAAGGAAAACAAATTCCAAGTTTACACAAATCATATCATAGAAAAGAAAGAGAGAACATGACCCAACTCATTTTGTGGAAGTAGAGTAACCTTAATACCAAAACCAATCAGGGCAGAGCAAGAAAAGAAAATTACTCTCCTATGTCATTTATGTAAAAAGATGCAAACATACCAAGCAAAATAATAGCAAATCAAATATAGCAACAC
This sequence comes from Dasyprocta punctata, assembly GCA_004363535.1. Classification (NCBI taxonomy): domain Eukaryota; kingdom Metazoa; phylum Chordata; class Mammalia; order Rodentia; family Dasyproctidae; genus Dasyprocta; species Dasyprocta punctata. The sequence goes on from RJWM01000324.1 coordinate 45,285, forward strand.
AGGGCTGGAGGTGTGTCTTAGTTACTTTTCTCTCGTTGCTGAGACAAAATGCTTGACATCCAAATTTAGGGATAGAAAGGTTTATTTCTTACAGTTCTTGGGGGTTTCAGTCCATATTCAGCTGCCTGCAAGGGAGGGTGGTATGGCGTGGCAGCCATTCATGGTGGCCTCAAATAGCAAGGCACCAACAGGCAAGAGAGAGCAGACACACCTCCTTTTTGTCCTTACACTGTATGTTGGTTCTGCCCCTGGGTGGGTGCTGCATTCACATTGCCAATCCCAATGCCAGAAACAAACCAATCACAAACGCCAGACTCAGCCCTGTCCATAATTATGTGAGGCTTAAGTGGAGGCCATTCGACCCAAACTGTAACAAAGTATAACTCAGTGGTACTGCACTTGCCTAGCATGCACAAGGCTCTACGTTTTAGCCACAATATGCAACAAGAACAGTAGCAACAAAAACACAACAACTGATAAGCACAGGGGTGCGTACCTGTAGTCCCAGCTACATGGTAGGCTGAAGTGGATCACTTAAGTGCAGTATTTAATTTAACTAAATTAATTAATTTATTGTGGTACTGGGGATCGAACTCACAACCTCGTGCCTCCCAGCAGGCACTTACACCACTGAGCTAAAACCCCAGCCCTATTTTTTGAGACAGGTTCTCACTATGCAGTTCAGGCTGGTCTTGAACTCACTTTGTAGCCCAGGCTGGTCTCGAATTCACAATGATCCTCCTGCCTCAGGCTCCCGAGAGTGCTGGATTAAAGGCATGCACCACCACGCCCAGCTTGGGTGCAGTATTTTGAGGCCAGTCTGGGCAACATAACGAGACCCTGTCTCAAGTATAAATTAAAATATGGCAAAAGATAAAATATGCAATACAGTCATAAGTTATTATTCAACTGCTTTGAGACTCAGCGAATGTGCCACGTTGCATATTCCGACATGCAAAATTTGTCCTGGTACTTGCTATTTGATACTCGACCAAACAAACCAGAGCTTGTCTTATAACAGGCTACCCTTTCCAGTCAAAACAATTTGTATGGTACTCATTGTTTTTGGTACTAAATTGCACCTCCTGGAATGAGTTAACAATAAGTACCAACGTATCATTGTACATCATTCCAGCTGGGTTTATTATAGAAATGAGTAATTTTCTTAAGATTTAAAAATCAATTCTAATTTGTCACATGAATCAAGTGAGAAAAAGACATAATCATCTTAACAGTTTCAGCAAGACAATTTAATAAAATTCAGCATTCAATCACGCATGATTAAAAAATCTTTTAACAAAGTAAGAGTAAGAAGAAACTTACTCAATCGGATAAGGTATTTCTTCCTTACCTCAAAATTAAGATGTAAGCATCCTTAGTTGTAAAATGTTAATTTTTTTTCAGATTAGGAACAAGGCAAGGATATCTGCTACACAAATCGTAGTTACTATTTTGTTGATGTTTGTAGCCAGTGCAGCAATTAAGAAAATGATTAAAGATTTAAAAATTGGAAAAAAATTAAACTCATTGTTTGTGGAGGATATGAGTATATCCTTAAAAAAGATAAAAGCTGAATACACATAAATCTTTTAAATTTATAAGATAATTTAATAAGGATCCTGAATTCAAGGTCAGTATAAAAATTACTCCTATTTCAATATGTCAGCAAAAAGAAAATGAAATGTTTTTAAAAGTTGCCATTTATAACTGCATACAAGTATCAAACACATATCAAATACCTAGGAGTAGAACTGTAAGACTAATCACAGAAAAAAACCCTATATGGAAAACTATAAAACATTATTAAGTGAGAGTAACAATCTAAATAAGTGGATAGGTATGTAATTTTCATAGAAGATTCAATATTGTGTTCTTCGAGTTGATTCATGGAATAAACATGATGCAACCTCAATCAAAACTCCACATTTTATTTTTTGTATCGCTTTAAAAGCTGACTTGAAAATTTATATGGAAATGCAAATGCCAAAAACATGCAAATACCTTGTGTAAAAGGAAATAAAACAGGAAACCTTACCCCATGAAGTGTCACAGCTTTTTTCTATGTGATTGTAATCAAAGGTAGTGTGATATTGGCACAGGAATAGACAAAACAATGGATCGGAAGAGAGAGCCCCAGTACACAGTATTACATGTAGGGATACATGAGATAGGACAGAAGTGGTATTGCCTATCAGTGGTGGGAGGATACAGTTTCAATAAATGTTCCTGGGCAATTGGAATTTATATGAGAAAAATTAAAATTGGTACCCTATCTTATAACATGTACAAAAATCAATTACAGATGTGATATAGACTTAAATATAAAAGGCAAGCCATAAAGGTTTTAGAAGTTAATATAAATTTTATTCATAATTTTGGAGTAGAGAAAGACTTTTAAGACATAGAAAGCAGGAGAAAATATTTGTAACAGTGATAACCAACAAAACACTGATATCCAGAATGTATAAAGACCACAATCCAATAAAAATGAGAACAGACTCTAACAGCCATATCACATCATGAAGGAGGAACCTCAAAGAACTAAAAAATGATGTTGATCATCATCATAATATTAAATCTCATCATTAATGAGGAAAATGAATATTAAAGCCACAATGGATACCAGTATATATCCTCCAGATTAGCAAGAAACTGTAAGTATCCAGGATATTGAGTAGCAGAAATTGTAAACTGGTGGTAGGTATGTTAACTGGTATAATCACTCTGGAAAATAGATAAAAGAGGAAAAGGGATGGAGATGAAAATATTTTTGACTGTCATGTGTCGTATACATTTAATTCTGATGACTTCATGAATTTTATAAGGAAATGAGTCAGAATTTGACACCAGGTCTCAGTTCTAAGTTCCGTGTTGTATTTTACTGTTCCTAGGAGATTAACTTTGTGGTCTAGAGAACAAATGATTGGTTCCAGCAAAAGAACCCTTTAAACCAATTTGTTTGGATACATGAGTTAGTAGGCTATGAACATCTGCCAAGTAAGAAACCTGAGAAATATGGATTTAGCATTATCTTGTAGATCATTTGTTATGGGTGTGAGAAAATGGATTCAGGTAAGTCTTGTCAAAAGCAGTTGTTGTGTCCATTTAAAAAATATGTAATTATTTTAATTTCATAAATTTATGGGGTACTGTATGATACTTTAATATGTGTCTAATGTTGAAATCACAGTATAGCACTTAACATTTTTTTCTCCTTAAACATTAAAACATTGAATAACACATAATAATTATAAATGCTTTGGGGGTCTAGTGTGGTATTTCAATAAATGGGTATGATATGCACTGATCAAGTCAGGGTAATTAACATTTCTTTATCCTTACTATGACTTTGTGTTGGGAGCTTTTTTTTTAGCTCCCCTCTACTAGTTACTGTAGTCATAAAATATGTAACAGGTTATTAACTCCAGTCCTGCCACTGTTCTGTAGAACGGTAGAACCTACTGCTTCTATTTATGTTTGGATATCCATTATCTGACTTCCGACTAGTTCCTTTCACTGTGTTCACTTTTGATAGAAGGATTAATTGGATGCATTTCTCCTGGGTACTCAGCAAGTGTAAGTTACTACATGATGAAATGTAGTGAATTCTTTTAAGTGCAAGTTTAATTGGCATTTAGAATAACCTCAAAGACTGTTGCAGCCAGGTAAATAGGCTTTGGCAATAGTATAGCGTCTATTTTCAGAATTTGAGGAAATATAGCTAGAAGTGAGTGTGTTGGGTCGTATGGTAATTTTAGCTTTTCGAGGAAATGCCAAACTCTTTTTAACAGTGGCTGCACCATTTTACACCTCCATCAGCAATGTGTCAAGGTTCCTACTTCTTAACATTATTTTCCTCATTTGCTTAAAATTATAGCAGCCTTCATGGTGTGAAGTGGTACCCAACTGTGGTTTTGATTTGCATTTCCTTGATGACTAATGATATTGATGATCTTTTCATATGCTTGTTGCTATTTGTGTATCTTCCCTAGAGAAATGTTTATCCAAGTCTTTTGACTAGGTTTTAATCATGTATTTCTTTTTGCTGTTGAGTTTTGAGAATTCTTTAGATATTCCTGGTACTAGACTATTACTAGATGTATGAGCTACACGTATTTTCTCACATCATGTAGGTTGTATTTTCACTTTCTTCACAGTGTCTTTTGAAGCATGAAAGGTTTGAGTTTAGAGAACTCTAATTTTCATTTTTGTTGTTGCTAGAGATTTTGGAGTAATATCTAAGAATCTAGTCCTAAATCTGTGGTCAAGAAGATTTATCTTTAATACTGTCTTACAAGATTTCTTTTTTGCAGTATTAGCTCCTACATTTCGGTTTTGGTTCATGTTGAATTACTTTTTTACACTGTGCGAATTAAGGGTCCGATTTCAATCCTTTGAGTATGGATATCAGGTTGCTGCAGCACAATACATGTAAAAGAATCTTGTTTCTCCATTGAGTGGTGTTTGCATCCTTGTCAAAAATTGGTCAATTTCCTGTGTCCTAAAGTATTTTCTATTGACCTATGTCTATTTTGGTATAACACCATTTTGATTACTGTAACTTTGTTCTGTAGAATAAATTCAAATCGTTAGAATGTATAATTCCTTCAATATGCTGCTAAATTTACCTTGCTGGTATTTTGTTGAGGATATTTGCATCTATATTTATAAGACATATTCATATGTAGTTTTGATTTCTTGTGATGTCTTTACTTGGCTTTGGTAGTAGGGTAAGATGGCTCATTGAGTTAGGAAGTGTTCTCTCTTTTATTGTTTGAAAGAGTTTGAGGAAGATTGTTACTGATTTTTCTTTAATTATTTGATAGAATTTACAGCTGAAATCATCTCATTGTGAGTTTTTTATTGTTCTTGTTGGGAAGTTATTGTTTATTGATTCGATCTCATTAGTTTGTTTAGATTATACATTTCTTCTTGAATTAGTTTTGGTATTCTGTGTGTTTCTGTGAATTTGTTCACTTCATCTAAGGTATTTTATCTGTATGTATTTTTTCATTGTATTTTCTCATAAGATTTAAAAAAATCTACAAAGTCTGTGGATTTTCTCATAATATTTTTTAAAATTCTGTAAAATCTGTGGTAAAATCCTCATTTTCATTATTTATTAACTTGCGTATCCTCTCATTGAATTAAAAGCCTGTCAATTTTGTCAGTCTTTTCAAAGAATTAACTTTTGGTTTTGTTGATTCTATTTTTGTATTCTCGGTTTTATTTATATCTGTTCTGATCATATTATTTCTTTCCTTCTGTTAGCTTTGGATTTTGCTTCCTGTTCTTTTTCTAGTTCTTTAAGGTGTAAAGTTACTTCATTCATTTGGTGCCTTTTCCTTTCTTTTAAATGTGCGTGTTTTAAGTTACAATGCCCCTTTGAGCCCTGTTTCTGCTGCATTCCAAAGGTTTTGTTATGTGCTGTCTTTATGTACATTTGCCTAAAAGTATTTTCTAATTTTACTTATAACTTTTTATTTGACTCATTGGTTGTTTCAAAGTATATTATTTAATTTCTACATATTTGTGAATATTTTTGTTTTACTTCTGTTATTGATATCTGGTTTCATCCATTGTGGTTGAAGAAGATCATTCATTATGATTTCAGTCTTTTAAAATTACCCTAGGACATGGTTTATCCTGGAAAATGTTCCATGTGCACTTGATAAAAATGTGCATTCTTTTGTGGGTGTGTGTCATGCCGTATGTATGTCTGGTAAATCTAGTTGGTTTATAATGCTAATTAACTCCCCTTTATCCTTCTGATCTTCTGTATAGCTTTTTTCCGTCCATTAGAAAAAGAGAAGTATTATAGTCCCCAACAGTATTATAGAACTGTCAATTTCTCCTTTAGATTCTGTCAATTTTAGGTAGCTTTTAAACTCCTTATTCTGCCGGGCATGATAGCACATGCCTGTAATCCCAGCACTCGCAAGGCTGAGGCAGGTGGGTTGTTGCAAGTTCGAGACCAACCTGGGCTATAAAGTGAGCTCAAGGCTGGCCCGAAGTACGTAGCGAGACCCTGTCTCAAAAAGACAAAAAAAAGTCCTTATTCTTCTACTTTTTCCTTTCCAAGAATATTTCTGGCACTGGGATTCAACCCATGGCCTTATTTGTTTCAGGCAAGCAGTCTACCACTGAGCTACACCCTCAGCCCATAGAGTTTTCTTTTCCTAATTTCTTTCTTCTTAGTTTCCTTGGCCTGCCTTTCATCTGTCAAGGTTATTTTCCTTTATTGCAGGCTGCTGCCATCAATATTTGTTCTTTTCATTTCTTTAGGCCAAAGCCTCTCTGGAAGCTTTCTGAGCCCTTGGGATGTTCTGAGTGAAGCAACACTAAGGCAAGTCCTAATGCCAACACTTTGGGGCACTACTGGATAGGACTAAACCCACAAACATTTTGGGAATAAGTTCCCTGCTCTTTGAGGGTAAGTTTCCTATTGTTCCCACTAACAACATGTACCAGGTGTGTGGGCTGACCTCCTCATAGCTGCCACCTGTCTAGGGGGAAGGGGGAGGGAATAACAGGCGGGCAGTGTAAAATACCCCAGTACTCTCTTACATTAAAGTAGCAACTTCTTTCTTGACTAAGATTTTTCCATGTCATAATTTCTGTTATTACAACATGGACTCTGGGATTCTGCAAAAAAATTGTAGCTGATCATTTTTATCAGCTCATTAGTTGCTTCTGTGAAGGAATGGAGCCCTGGAATTTCTTCCTCTGCTATTTTAGTGATGCCCACAGCGGGAATTTTTGGGATGATTCTGTGTTCTATTTCTTGATATATCTGTGCATTTTAAACACTCATTCAGTTATGTATTTTGCATCAGTGCCTTTTACTCTGTGGAAATTATAGTTCACTTAAAACTGTTAAAGAAACCATTCTGGCTACAGTGTAAAGAACATCTTGGCAAAGGGCATAGCGCAAATAGGAGGCTATGGGGATTGTTTAGGCCACAGATGATGGTAATTTAGACGCAGGAAGTTAAAAGCATAAGTATACTCATTCGAGGATTACAGGATAAAGTTCAATGTTGGCAACAATTTCTCTAAAACTCTTTGCACTAGACTAGTGCAGGATCTCCTATTGCTAGTGTCAGAACGTCCCTGTAGGGGTCGTAGAACTATTCCAGAGATTCTAAATTTTAAAGATGATAACTCATATAAATTTTACAGTTGATTATTTTACTTATTTATTTATTCATCCATTCTTTATTATCTTTTTTGAGACAGAGTCTCGCTATGCAGTTCAGGCTGGCCTTGAGCTCACTTTGTAGCCCAGACTGGTCTGGAACTTGCAATGATCCTCCTGCCTCAGCCTCCCAAGTGCTGGAATTACTGGTGTGCACCACCACACCCGGTTTAAAGCTGATAATTTAAAAACCAATAAAATTGTCATTTTCCTGTTTTAAAGAAGTTGCTGTGATTCCCCTGGGTATGTATTGTAGAGTGGCTAATAGCAATTAGCTGATTGTACATATAACTCACTCAATTGGTTTATTTCCCAGGTGAAGGCTTCGTGTTGACTATGTTGGTTTGGGCCATCATACAGGTTTTATTAATCATATTGTATATTCTGAGTTAGAAACCAACTTTTTTCATATAATAAAAATTTTCCAGGGGATACAAATTTAAATAAATCATTAATACTGCACTTCAAAATTATTATCACAAATCATAGAAGTTAAAAAAAATTTAAAATTGGAGTTGTATTACTATTTAAAGTGTTCTCAAATCAGGAAAGGTCAAGAAATACTAACTCTGTCCCTTTAATTTTGAGAGGGAAAAATGTTCCTGCCAAGCAGTCAAGCAATCTATAAACAGCAAGACCTTCTATGGTGGGTTTGCCACTTAGAGATTTGGCCAGTAAGAACACAGTGAGCCTAAGTAATGCAGACAGTGTGATACTAAGAGAGGGTATTAGCAAGAATATCATGGGGTCTGCTCTGCCATCCTTAAACCCACGGGAAGACAGTCCTGACAAATAGTCCCCACAAGGCTGCTTCTCTCGCCATATTCCAGGGAGGATTACTGGGCAGTTCGCAAAGACTTAGGTCAGATTTCATTTGAGCCTTGGCTCCGTGGCCTATGTGGAGATGCACTAGTTGGTCAGGGTATCTCATCCCGTCTCTTCCCTTCATTGCATTCTCTTACAGTTCAGAGTGCACACAGAAAATTAAGGGAATTGCCTTTAGCTCTATTTATGCACGGTAAGTAAAATTTATTTACGTCAGTATGAATTATAAGTAATATTTAATGGTCGTTGATGAAATTTAGTGTTCTGTAGAAATCCTTCAATCATGGTAAATCGGGATTTGACCACTAGGTGGCGCGTAACAAATAATCATCCAGTTGGTCAGTATGAAGAAGTATTTTCTTGAGGGATTAAAACTTGATTGTCGTTAATCCCAAAATGTATATGAATTCTAGCTCTCCTTTTGCTGTGTATGTGGTGCTGGGTATTGACCCAGGGTACTTGGACTGAGATGCATCCTCGACTTTAAACACACACACACACACACACACACACACACATGCACGCACATACACACTCTTAATTTTATTTAATTTTTTAAAAAAAAAACTTTAATTTTGAGACAGGGTCTTGTTAAATTATTAAATTGCCCAGATTGGACCCGAAATTATGATCGTCCTGCCTCATCCTTTCCAAGTGCTGGGACTATAGAAGTGCAGCACTAAAGTTACTTTAACTTTCCATAGAATTTTCGTGCAGTAATTATTTTTTTGAAAATACTGTGTTCTTTATTTTATAGATTTAATGTATACATTTTTTCATTAAAGTACTTGGAGACTCAAGAAAATTTCAAAGAATCAACACAGTGGATATCTGTAGATACTTGACCTAGATTTGCCAATTCTTAGCATGTGTCCATGATATACATTCGAGAATAATTTTAGACATGATGGCCATTTGTTTTCCAGTACTTCAGCACGTGTCTTGTGGGATGAAGTTCATCATTTTGTCTTTTATAGTTGTTTTACTTTCATCCTGGGACCCAATCAGTGATCACACATCAAATTCTGTTCTCATAACTTTTTAATCTCCCTTAGTCTAGAACAGTCTCCCTCTTAAAATATGACAATAACATTTGGAATAGTATGGGCCAGTTGTTTTTCTAGAATATTTCACAGCCTGTATTTTCTTCTCCTCCAAACAAATGTAATTATTATGTATCGCACATACATACTGATAAAAGAGATGCAGTGAATCATGTAGCGATTAAGAGCATGAACTTTAAGAAAGCTTAGTAACCCCGTTCTCTTATGTAATCCCTGCAGTTTCTTCCGCTGTGCAATGGTGATAGTATTAAGTTCTTCATCACTTGGTACTCGTAAAAGTTCCTGGCATATAATAAATGCTCAGTGAATAGTACTTATGTTTTTTTCTTCCGTTTTAGTATAAAGCATTGAAGTGGACTTTCAGATGTTTCCTATCTGGTAAAAGTTAAATGAATTAAAAATTTTTTATGCAAAGCAGTCACTAGGTAGTCATTCTGGGATGAATGAATTTGTGAGAATAAAAGTAAACATAAGAACTACACTATAAATGAAAGTGAACATTATCAATTGAGGTGTGCACAGTTATAATTGCATATTAAAATTATGTATTTCCTTATTTCCTCCACCTTCTGTGAATTCATCATTGTAGGGGCAGACTGTATGACTATTTTAGTTACTCAACTTTACTTACCCAATTTTCTTATCCAAAATTGTTGAAAAAGAAAGATAAGCAAAGTGGGTCTATTTTGCAACCTGTGCAGGTCATTAGATGATGAACTTTCAGAAGGGGAGTAGACTGTGTTATACTCACTTTTATAATCCTAGCAGACACCATCTTTTGCATGTGGCCAGATTTAACACATCTTCGAGACACGAATGAATGCTTCTCTCTCTTTGTAATAAAACGTAAAAAAGACAAAATTTAGCATTTTAACTCTTCAGTTGTGCAGTTGGGTGGCATGAAGCACATTCACATTCCAGAAGAGGTTTCCTGATAGCATTGTGCCAACAAAAGGGACAAGAACAATCTCTGCTTTTCATTGTGAAATGCCATTTGAATGAGAAAATTTCCTCAGGATACCTTGTTACTGAATTCCTGACTTCATGTATTACTTACCTGGGGAAATCATGTATTGGTCAACGAAATGGGAATGCGCCTCCTCAGAGACTCAACCTTGTCAGTGTTCTCTGATGCCTAGTAGGACTACTGCAGGAAAAAAAAAGAGAGAGAGAGAACGTTGCTAGGAGACGGAAGAGCCAAAAGCCCACGGTTTTGTAGGGGTTCCACTAGAAATCAACGGAATTTAAGTATGTTTTGGATCAGAGGTTTACCCATTAAACTGTGTCCTCTGATGAGCATGCGCATTTTCGCATGGAATGCTTTCCACTATTTTATGATTGTGGAGGATTATTGAGGATAATCTCAAGGCAATTTATTTATTTCCGTTGGGCTAATCCCTTCTTCGGAGCATGGCTCATTTTCAAGTGGCTGCTGCGTTGCTTTGCTGTTTTCCCCCACCCCTTCAGTGCGGCAGCCTCAGAGCTGGTGGAAAGACAGAAAGTACGCAACTGGTAAGTACCTAAGAAAGCCTTCGTAAAATACTTATCGAGGCTCCACTTTTTAAATCGAGTGACATGTTTTGATGGAATGGAATAATTCAGACCTGTGTAGGAATTTCTCTAGTCAGTGGCACTGAGAAGATGGATTCAATTCTAAATATTCCTTGGTTACTTTTCTAGTTTAAATCTTGCTTCTTAAATGGTGAGTGAGTTGCTAGAAGGAATTACAGACGCTTCCTCTTGTGATTCTGGTAAGATGCTTCCTAAAATAAGATGTAATGGAGATGTAATTAGAATGAGAAATTGCCTTCAGCTTCATGTTTGGATTAGACACGAAGAAATGGGTTACGGTTCAAGATGTTCTCAGATCTGCTTTCTTAGTGAGTGGCATGAGAGAACTGTAATTTTGTGATGGAGAAAAAGACACTGTGCCGCCTCGTGCTTCTTAAAGTAAGAAAATTGTGTGACAAGGTATCTGTCTGGGAGAGAAAACGAAGAAGGGGCAGCCTGTGGTAATATTAAGAGCAATTGCTTCATGAGAGAGATGAATCTGTATTGAATGGGAAAAATTAAAATTAGGCTTTAGAATGAAAAAAATTAGCAAATATTGTGACTGTACCTTCATTTGAAAATTTCATTTGTGCTATTGGACATCAATTTATACAGGAAAGATAATGCTCTTAGTGGGCTTTTTTAAGGATGTGAGAAGCATAGCAGAGATTGCTACTGACACAGCTTTTATGTGTTTCTGAAATATACCTGGAAATGCTATTTTTCATGGGTCAGTTTCTTCAAGAAAAAAGAAAAACAAGTGAGGTGGTATTTAAAAAAAATTCTTTGGAATTCAGATTGTTTTGACACTCAAACAAGGAAGTGAGCAGAAAACAAAATAAATAGGTTTTTGAGTTAGAGGACTAAGTAGCAATCAAAGAAGAACAATAAGGGTGAAAAAGCTTGTTGGAAAGTATATGACCTGGGCCACTTCCTAAGTTGAACATGTCTGCTGGTAGCATGTTTTGCAGGGGAGAGGGAGAGAGCATGTTGAAGGCAGAGGGAGGGGGCGTCAGCAGAGCACTGCGGCAAAGAGAGTGACTGATGCATCTAGGGACATGTGACGACTCTCTGGTGTAGCCAAGAAAAATTTCCAGGACTCCATCTTGTATAAGAAATTCTATACATATCAACATGCAGTAATGCTGTCATCTAGCTGTGGTCTATAATGAGTTCATCTTGCATAATCTTCCATTGGTCTACGTTGGTATTTAATCTTTGCTTTTTATTGTCTTTGTTCCTAGACTTTCTTCCCTGTATTCCCAGTGACTTTCTATGATTATTGAAATATGTTACCAAAAATGTTGCTTTTCCCTTTATTACAAAAATACATTATTTACTGTAGGATATTTGGAAAGGTGTACAGATGACTATAATAATTACCCATAATCCCATAACCCAGAGATAATCACTATAAACATAATTACTATCAATCTCTTTTCTCTGAACATATGCAAATAAATGCCCAGGGATATATATTTTATACAAAAGGAAGATCATATGTACAACTTTTATTGTGCCTTATTCATTAAACATGTACTAGAAGGAATTCCTCATATTTTAAAACATCCTATGAGAATGTAAGTATTTTGGATGCATAATTTTTGATCGAATCTCACTAAATGTCCAATTATTGAATGTATATTTGTGCAGTTTTGATGCTATAAATAATTTAAGAAATATCTTTCCCTATAAATCTCTGTGCTTTTCTGTTTTTTTTCCCCCAGGACAAATTCGTAGACCTGGAATTCATGGATCAAATGGTACGAACCAGTTTAAGGTTTTTTCCCCCAGTCCCAAGACATATCACCTAATTTATTTAGTATCTGTGGTAACGACAATATTTTCTAGTCATTGTTTGCCTATTGATTTTCATCACTGATGGTGGTGATGTTTGGGGCATTTTGGAGCTTTATATTTTTAGATATCTGTATCTGTCAGCTGTTGACTTTGTGATTTCTTTTCCTTTGAAGTATTTACCTATATACAGACTCACCTGTATTTTCCCCTTGTAGCTTCATTCCTTTATTTGTAATTGATTTCTCAATCCATCTAAAATTGCTTGTGATGTATGATGCAAAGTAGGATCTAATTTTGTTTTTTCCTAAATAGGTCACCAATTGTTTCAGCATTGCTTATTGAATTATCCAAGCTTGCTTCTTCCACTGATTTGAAACGGCAACAGCTGTTCTCCCATTAGCTAGGGTGTAGCTTGCCACAGGTCGGCCATTTTCTCTCTACCCAAGATGGTTACATTCCACAATAGTACTCCTACCTTCTGGCAGCATCTGGCAGGGTGCTAAAGCATAATGTTTGTGCATCTGCTTTTCAAGTGTCCTAGGCATGTACAGTAAAGCATAGTGGTTTTCAAACAGAAATTTTATTTTAAACGTCTGAAATGCTTATTTTTGTCACTTTTTTACGAATTAAAATTGAGAAACTTGACTGTAGAAAACCATCGCAGCCAGGCGTTGTGGAGCACGCCTTTATTCCCAGCACTCAGGAGGCTGAGGTAAGAGGAGTTTTGTGAGTTCAAGGCCCGTGTGGGCTACAACGCGAGCGCAAGGCTGGCCTGAGCTACATAGTGAGACCCTGCCTCAAAAAACTAGGGCTTGGAGTTTGGCTCAGTGGCATAAGCACCCGTCTGGCAGGCTCGAGGCTGTGAGTTCGATGCCGGATGCCAAAAAAAAAAAAAAAAAAAAAAAAAAAAAAAAAAAAAAAAAAAAAAAAAAAAAAAAAAAAAAAAAAAAAAAAAAAAAAACACATGTGAGGGCTTAAATGTTTGTTTAACAGGGGACTAGTGGCTGTCCTAAAGCTCCTCTTTCAACCTCTTTTTTTATTCCTCAGGTACTTGCAGAGTCAAAGCTGTCCGGCTTCAGTTCCTGGAATTTTCTAGAATGGTGTAACAGGAAAATGTAAGAAATGTATGAGGAGCAGAAATAAAAATGTTTGCCAGGCTGTTGCTGACAGTAGTCTGATCTAGAGATTGAGGGTGAGTCCCAATCCAATCTACCACTGTTACTGTCTCTTCGAGATAAAGGAAACACCCCCATGGTCCCCCTCTTTTTGCTGCAGGTGTGAGGCTCAAGACATATAACACAGAATCTTTTAATAGGAGCTGGCTTAAATACTACTTACAGAAATATTTGACAAGTTTTTAAAAATATCACCTAGTATACCTGCTGAGCCCCTGCCTCCAACACAGCCTTCTTTTACTATTGACTGCTGATCCTGGCCTCTGGCATTTACTGATGGTGGAATAAAAGGACAGAGGGATGACGGAGAGACTTTCTTACCTACTGTTATTTCAAGAAATCCCTCTGACCCAGAGGCACAGCCCTAGTCATTTTCCAACTTGCCGCATTTAGCTCTGATTTGTTTATGACTGGAGGCTGGTTTCCCAGGCAACAGTGCTCACCCCGAGCATGCGCACTTGCTCCCCTGCAGTAGCAAAATGCTGCTGTGGAGCCAGGGAACGGGTCTTGGGGGCCTGAAGTGGCGGAATGAGTTATTTTGCAGGCATGACGTCAGTTTTTCTGTACAGTCCTAAACTGGCATCGTTATTGCGTTAAAAAACCCTCAGAAGGCTTTGAGCCTATTGATATTTCTTCTTCCCAAATCAACTGCAGTTGATGTTTTCGCCACTCATCCCAAAGTCTTTCTAAGGTGAGACCTTCCCACTTGGGAAGTGAGGGGACCTCAGGGCACCAAGGGGATCCATACTGTGTGTGGAAAGGAAACCAGATCATTTAGTTTCAAACCCCCACCACTTGTGGGTTGCATGATCAGAAGACAGTTATTCTCTGTGTGCCTCAGTTTCCACAGATGAAAAATGAGGAGAGTAGTAGCACCTTTAGAATAAGGTCAGGTGCATAGTAACCTTTAAAAAGTGTTGTCTGTTGTTATTTTTAGATTTTAAGGGCATCTTGCCTGGAAAAAGACTTGTGCCAGCAATGTACAACTCACGTTTTAGTGCCCACACTGGTCAAATAATACAAACACGCATTTGCACCTCCAGCCACAGACCTGGCACACAAACTTGCCCTAGACCACAGAGACACACCTCGAGGCATGGCCATAAGCATCCCAGCAAGAGACTTGCCCTGTAACACAGGGACACTTCTCACATCACTGGATTCTTCCCGAGGCACACAGGTTCACCTCAACACAGAGACCCATCTAAGGGACACTGAACTGCCCCATGGGACAGAAATGGCTTGCACAGGAAATCCCAGCCTCGCAGACTGTCTTCATATCAGTCAGACTCTTTCTAGGGCACAAAGACATACAGATTCATGGCATAGACCACAGTCTCTCCCTAGCCCGCAGAGATTCCTCATAGCACAAAAATAATGCCACGGAACATGGGCAGTGCACAGCACAGGCAGTCACCAGAGCATGCGGGTCCCTCCACAGAACGCAGACTCACGACCCAAAAACTGCAGCAGACAGACTCACCACACCGCATAGGACACCGAGCACCCCAGCAGGACACAGACTCGCTCGTGCTGCACAGCTGCTCTCTGTGTTACATACACCACGCGGACTCTCCCCATGAAACATGGACTGGACCCACAGTACACAGTCCCCACAACACGCAGACAGGTCTGGCCCGCCGCCCAGAGATGCAGTTGTGTGTCCTGCAGTACACACATAGCACCGCGCCACACAGGATTGCATCACAACACACGGATTGTCCTTTGGTGCGCTGGTTCATTTCACAACAAACACAGTGACGACATAATGGACACACTTTACAGACTTTCTCATCCTATAACATCTGACCTTCCCTTGCAAATTCACCCTCACAACACACACCACAGCCCGCTGTCACCAGAACACACTCTAGATTCCTCAGACATACTGTAATAAGTGGATATATGTCACAGTGTACAGCACGACACTGCAGCATGCACCACAGCGGACAGACTTGTTCCTCAGCAGACGCGTTCGCTGCAAGAGCATCTCACAATCCGCTTTTCCGTCCCTCTTCCCACAACTTCCACACGACCTCCATTGTGGAAACACATCCTACAGCACAATGCGCCAGCCCCACAACGCTCAGAATGATGGCATGGCATGCACTTGCTAACCGCCTTCATTTCATCAAACCCGCACTGCTTACCACAATGTGAACACATGCTCCACAACACCTGAAACCTCAAATATAGCAGAAAGCACCTGGACCATTTTCATCGCTTGCAGTTCTGTCCATAGTGCACCAAAATGCAGCTTCTCCCAGCAATACACCTGCTTTCCTCCCCATTCACACATGCACTCCTGTGCACTGAGACTCAGCCCGCATGCGCAGGGCAAGGATTTATGCCACAACACTTAGATTTGCCATAAAATTCACAGGCATGCCTGTAAACAGAGATTTATTCCACAACGAACAGAATTGCCTCACAACACAGACCTAGTCTAGAGCACGAAACCTACAATTACAGAAACGTTTCCCACTGAGTAGACTGCAGCACACACATAATGCCCTCCTTCGCAAAGATTTCCATTTGAGTGGACGGACATGAGTTACTGTACTATTGAGCTGCAGCTCTGGCATACAGCAGAGATACGGCTTTTGCAGTGGTTTAGAGCAAGGCCTCTGGACCCAGCTCACCTGGGTTTGAATCCCAGATAACATCCTTTGCTAAATGTATCACCATGGGTAAGTATATTTCTTTGTTCTTCAGTTTGCTCATCTCTAAAACAAAGATAACAGTAGTTCTTACTTCAGAGGCTTACTGTGAATAATAAATGACTTAAGATATGTTAAGTGTTTAGTACTGTGCCGGATACATGAGAACTGTTATTGGAAGTGTTAATTTATATTATAATCACACCCCTGCCCACTACCCCTATTTCTATTAAAAAAAAGCCTATTCCTAATGCCTACCATCATCTGGCAAACCAAACATTTATTGCATAATATGTTAGCTAACTCCAGGACATCTAGAAACACTCCACAAAACACAGACATTCCACCATAGTACCCACAACCCTATGGAGCATAGAGGCCTGAACTTACCACTATTCGTAACATAAAGAAGTGCACTGCAATTAAGAAATCTGCTCTACAATGCACGAGATTCATTCTATGATATGCAGACCATCTCACAACGTGCAGAGTGGATACACAACTCCCTGCCTCACTCCATAAGGCAAAGATCCACAAGCCAACATGCGTACACATACTCTGAACTCAGAGGTATGTCCTCTACCACCCAAACATACCCTCCTACACACAGACTTTTGTCCCATAACATGTAAATTCCCCTACTGTTCACAAACATGCTTCTAAATGCTCACTATCGCCTCACGGCATACGTACCAACTCATCCCACGGTATGCAGACTGGTATTGAAATACCCAGACTCACACAAAGCAAAGGCAGGCTCACCACACAATAACTCACCTCATAGCTCTCAAATCGGCACAAGGGAGAGGTTAGCTTCAACCTCCCTGGGTACAGTTTAGTTGGCCCGTGGTGTGCAGTCCCTCTCTATGGTGTAAAGTGTGTATGCGGAGCTCCCGGTGCCTGGGCTCTAAACCCGCATATGTCATTGCAAGTTTTCTGACCTTGAAAAGGTTTCGTGATCCCTCATCTGTAAATTAGGGATAAGAAAAGGACTCATGCCATACACCTAGTAAAAATAAATGTGTTGAGAACTATAAAGTGTTTAGAAGAGCACTTGGTAAAGATTTAGTGTTATTGATGTTAGCTGATCTTGTTGTTGTTATTGTTGCTGTTACTAAGCGAAGAACTGGAACAGAATGGTAAGACCCAGCATGAAACAACTAGACACAAACTGCTATATATTGACAATTCCCACTAATCCCCAAATCATATCACAACCCACCTTCTCACTACTCTTTCCATCCAATGCCTGTATTGACTATGCTTAGCCCATAACACCTAGAAGCATCTTCTACAGTGTCTTTATAACACCTAGACTCATCACATAGCACCTAGACACATGCTATACAGCCTTCATATAGAAACATGCCCGTGGAAGAACGCATCCCACTTCAGCTGAATGCTTCCTGTCATACACATACTTTCTCACAATATATGAGGCATGATTGAAAAACACAGTGTGTTTCAATAAAAATACAATAAAAAACACATTTCTGTGAATCCTCCTCAAAATACTACTGCTCACTTCAAACACACTTGGCCCCATTCTTTCTGCCACTTTCTGATGCAGTCATGGAAGTCCTCTTATGTGAGCGACTATCTGGCTGTCCTGGCATGGCTGCCTTTTTGGCCCTAATTAATTCAAAACTTTTACCTTTCATGGTCATTTTGACTTTGCAGAAAAGGCAGATGTCCAAGGGTGCCACATTTGGTGAATAAGGCAGATGAGGATGCATAGCAATATTTTTACAAGCCTACCTTTCTGTTGCATGGCACTTGGTAGCAGCGTTCACTGTATTTTTAAAATCACAGCTCATAAAAACATTTGTCCATGCTCATCCTAGAACATCACATTAGCTCCACGATATGAAAGATTCACTTTAAAATTCCTAGAAACAATCCATAGCATATAGACTTTTCCAAAGTACAGAATTATAACACATAAACTTCACCACAATAACTGGACTGGCTTTACGATGCACAGAAATGGGACATGACCCCAAACATGGAGTTTTCCCTATGACATACATACTTGTCCAACAAAACATTGTCTTGGCTATATAAAACCAGGATTTACTTCCTAAATACAGACTTGTTAACACACATTAACACAATAAACATCTCATAATGCACATATATGACTCATAACATATGCACACTTGCTCCAGTACACACAGACACACGCCCTATCATAGCAGTTTGACTCAAAGCTGTCAGAAGTACCCTGCAATATATAACAGTAGTCACAATTCAACAGTCTGTCCCTGTCGCACACAGATTCACACAAAGTAACTTCTTGTTACAACTTTCCTCAGAGCAGCACCATAACAGATGACATTCATAAAGGATGGTCTACATACAGAAAAACACAGTGTGCAGATATATTCTGTAGCACACAGGTTTAATGCAGAAGACTAAGGCTTGTCCTGGACCACCCAGATTCATTTCACATCATACAGACTCACACCACAAACACCACACTAACCCACAAGTCAGTGGAAATGCTACCCAGTACATAGATAAAACTGTAACACAGAGACATGCCTCGCGATATGTGGACACACACAAACTCTACCATCAACACAGATTGGCTCTATGAAACACTTCCTCATCTCTACAAAACCTAGGCTAGTGTAGGAGTGTTGAGAAGTACACATAGAACTGAAAAGGCAAAAGAGATATTTCACTTCGACCAACCTTGCCCAATACTACCCAGACACCCGGAAATACAGAGATCCACCCTGCCATATGCAGGGTGGCCCACCATCACCAAAAGTAGCTGCAGCACATCCAAACAGGAACCGCAAGATACAGACATGCCCTCAAATTCTTCCCAAAGAATAATGATTGATTTCATACGACATCTTCCTTGACAACACCAACAGCTTCAAGCACATATAAATGATAGACAACAGGCATTTCTGCCAACAGGTATATATTACAATACTAAAACATGCTTTACTATATTCGTGTCCCTAACCAAACAAAATCACTCCATGATCCCCAGGCCTTCCCCAGATTACACGACCATTTCTCCATAATGCACATAAACCCTAGACAACATAGAATAGTTGGGAAAAACAGGTTTTTGATTTCCATAGCAACAAGATTTAGAAGTGAGCATACAGAAATGCTGAGAAATAAACATAAAATCTTGTTCCATAGACATGGCATCAGTCCCCAAAGTCACTCTAAAACACTCAGTCTCACTGCAGTGCATTGACCCAGAGTCACTTTAAGACACTCAGATGAGCACATGAGATCCAGGCCTATTCATAAAGCCCTGTTTGCCCCATAGCACCCAGACTTATCTTGCAGTAGCCAAACTGACCTGCGTTAGGCCATCCTGTCCCCTAACAGCTAGACTGGCATAAAACAAAGCAAAGCAAAACAAAACAAAACAAAACAAAGCAACAAAAAACTAAGCTGAGTGTGGTGGTGCATGCTTTTAATCTCAGCACTCGGGAGGCTGAGGCAGGAGGATTGTTGTGAGTTCGAGACCAGCCTGGGCTACAAAGTGAGTTCAAGGCCAGCCTGAACTTCATAGCGAGGCTCTATCTCAGAAAAACAGGGCCAGAGGTTAAGCTCAGTGGCCTAAGTAAGCACCTGCCTGGCAGGCATGAGGTTGTGAGTTCAATCCCTGGTACCAAAAACAAAACAAAACAAGCAAACAAAAAACTATCTGTACAACACACAGAATGGCCCCCTGATTGTTTGCATCTCCACAGTTCTAAACTTTTTCACATAGCACACATACATGCTGGAAAACAGACTGAACCTGTAATGCTAAGACATGTTCTCTTAACCCTTGGATTGGTCCAAGAAAATCCGGAATAGCTGTACAAAACCCCAAAATACAACACAACGCATGCCTGACACCACATGGTATGCACCATAATGCATGAAGTCTCCCAGTGACATAGACAGATTTCATAGTTATTTGCCTTCTCAACATTAAGACATGTCTTAGAACAGATAGAAATTGTGAGTAACACGCAGAAAAATGCCTAAAGCAGAGATCCATCCCACAGCACCTAGACTCAGACTCACCACTGAGAACTAGCTTCACCACCAAATACTTACACCTACTCTGCAGCACCTGTCTTGTCCCACAAAACCAGAAACACCGTCTGTTACTTGGCTGGCATCCCAGGTTTACCCCATAACACACAGTAATGACCCGCGGCCAAAAGAATTCTCATAGTTCACAGCCTGTCCAGAAAACCCTATCTTTTTTCCCTTTACAACATCAAGACTTGCCTGATAGCACATGGAACAGTGGACAGAACACAGGAAACTCTACAAGGCACTGGCATCCCATGTAATACCCAGACTCACCCTGTAAGACTTGTCCAACAACACAGAGACAGTACCCATGACAAACATCTTCCAAAATCTATCAAACTTACAACATGTAGACTATTCCCATAAACACCTCTTTTATTTTTTTTTTGCTCTGCAACACATGAACTTCACAGAACAGAGAGATACTGTGTAGCACATGTGCAATTAAAAATAAGTCACAAACACAGCATTCCTCATCCAGACTTGTTACGTGATAACAGAACTAAGTCACAAACATAGCATCCCTCATCCAGACTTGTTACGTGATAACAGAAATCATTCCCCGACACACAAATCGACACAACACCAGACTAGTTCTATGAAATCACTTCTTGCTTCTACAATACCAAGATCTGTTTTGCAGCACAAGTCTGGAGTGCTAGAGAACACTGAGACAAAACCCTGACACATAAATATCACCCAGATTCATTTCACAACATCCTGACTTGCCGCACAACATCCACGCTTCCACTACTTCCAAGGCTCAGACTAACCAGATTGGCCCTGTAGCACAATTACATTCTCCATAACATACTCTCAGCACATGACAGATTGGCCTTTCAAAAATCTTTCTTTTGCAGAACAAATATTTTCCTCTGATCTGACAGAAAACTTGAACAGCATACAGATTGAAAACTCCATATTGCACATGTATACTATGCACATCCACATCTCCTCCACAGGATGGACTCACAGTAATGCTCAAGTCTACCTCCGTGACATCAGTTCTCTCCCCCTGGCACCAGAATCATTCCCCAAACCCAGAGTCACTCCATGGCATTGAATCTAACCCCATAAAACCTATACTGATCTCATAATACCAGACACACCTCTTATCACTCAGCCTAGCCCCGCAGCAACCAGGCGTGCCCTGCAGTGCAAACCAGGCCCAGCACTCATGAACACATCTCACCTGCAACACCCTTTCTGAAATGTGCCAGGCAGGACCTCCTGCTACCCTAACACAAAAACTTGCCTCACAACACACAGAATTGAAAAGAAGCAGAAAAATCACACTTTGCATGGGTAGATCCCAGTGCTGAGTTCATATTGCAGAAACTCACAGAGCAAGCTTCCTAGAGATCCCACGGTGCCTGGACACACTCCACCGGACACGGAAATGCCCTCAAAGCCTCAGGCTTTCTCTGCCATGTAGCTGTTGACCCAACAAAATATGTCCTCCCTCCAAAACACTCACATTGTAACTTATAGCACATATGTATGCTCAGCCACACACAAGTAAGTCCTACACTGTCCAGATATGCTCCACTATTTGATGGCTTGGTGCAGAATATCCGTACTTACTGCATAACACACAGACTTGGCCCATGAGTCCATACTGATGCCCAATCATGGAGATTAACCTAAGCAGCACACAGGCATTCCCACCCACCTCCACTCCCAGGCACACCCTGTGAAACAGCTACTTAACCTTTATTACATTAGAGCACTAAAGAGATGCACAATACACACAAGTCAGAAACACCGAGACATACCCATGACACTCAGAGTTACCGAAGAACACCCAGATTCACACTATGACACTCATACTCACTAGCATGCATTACTCTACAACACACAGACATGACCCAAAATAAATAACAGCCACAACTCATGGACATGTTCTGTAACATAGTGGTATGCTGCATAATTCACAGACTTTTCCCACAGTACTAACACTTGTCTCCCAATGCCAAGGAATTCTGAAAAACACAGTTAAACAAAAGAAACACACACACACACACACACACACACACACAGAGTACCCAGACTTGCCCGACTATATATCCACACTTGCCTTGTTTCACACATACTTACCCTTAATAAAATTCAGACTGGCTCCAGAATATACGAACCCACCCATACTCCATAACAAAAGGCCATGTCCATAATATACACATGTTCTATACAACATAGAACAACTTGACAGAATTATACGGTAATGCAAAATTATAACCAACAACTCACAGATCTATCCCATAGAATAAATATTCACTCCCACATACACTTACCGTACAATTTCCACATTTGCACCAAACATTTGCACTCAGTTCAAAATATGTAAACTCACCCCAGAACAAACACAGATTTGCTCTCTCAGGTTCAATTCGTAACTAACGTGTGCCTCGTAATACCCAACCTCACTTTGCATTGTATAGACAACACTCATCACTTAGACCAAATTCTGAATGGCACAGAGAATTCTATAACTCTAAAAGCTGTCCCTACACTATCCAATCGCACATCACAGCACCCCAAATTTTAACAAAGCGCATACTCAATCCAAAATATATTGTGGCTTCTCCTACAACTCCTGTGTACATCTCTCAGTGCACAAATATGCTTCATAAGATAGAGACCTCAGAAAATTATAGCATTGCATAGCAACTTACGAATATTTCTCAGACCACACACTCAGAAGCAG
Organism: Dasyprocta punctata; assembly: GCA_004363535.1. Classification (NCBI taxonomy): domain Eukaryota; kingdom Metazoa; phylum Chordata; class Mammalia; order Rodentia; family Dasyproctidae; genus Dasyprocta; species Dasyprocta punctata. Next base: position 68,327 of record RJWM01000324.1, read on the forward strand.
TGGGTCCAGAATATGTAGTTACTTTCTCAAACTCATAGACTCGCCCCTTTACCCCTGCATCCTGCCAGCATAGACTTGTCTAACATCTCTGAGACACGCCATGTGAAACAGAGTTTCCCCACAATTCGTGGGCTTCGTCCAGTCTTCAAGTTCATCCTACAACACAGAAACTCACCCCACACACGGCACTATCCTATAATGCATAGACACATCTTCAAAGCACGGGATTCCCTAATAATGCTCAATAACCACCGGACATGATCCCAGACACATAGAGATGCACCCCAATACCAAGAAACACTTCATTACATGCATATGAGCCCCACAATGTCTGAGTGCTTCCATAACTCCCACACTGACCACTCAATAGCTAGACCAACTCGCTATGTCACACATGCTTCATTACACGACTCCTCACACATCCCACAGAATCCCGTCACAATCTACAATTGTGCTTCACAAAGCAAAAATTCACGAAATGCCAAGACATGCTCCAGAATGTATCCAATATTACCATAACGCCTAGATTTCCTCAAACGTTAGTCTTGTACCAGAGAACTACAAAAATGCCTCCCAACGCCTTCAGTGAACCTACAATAAAAAGACTTAACTCCACCATGCTGAGATTCACCTCCTAACACCAAGAGATGACCTATAATCCACAGGTAAGTTTCACATGCAAAAGTCTCTCTGTCGTGCACAGCCTCACTCTGCAGTGTAGGATTGATTATCTTGCTACAGTTGCCAAACATCCAGCCTCTCCACAAATTGTCTTGCCACTCATGCTAAGGTATGTCTTATATAATGCACAAACTAACTCCATAATGCATAGATACCACTTATAATGGACAGATTTACCCAGTGATGGAAAGACTTCCTCACAAACACAAAATTACATTCTAATGCACAGATGCACCTCAAATTTCTACACTCTGTGATACAAATACCCCACAGAAAACATATGCTCCTCTACATACAGAACGATTTGAGGGCTCACAGACATGGCTCACAGAATCAAGACCTGTCCTATATTGCACAGGTATGTTTCTTACCAGGCACGTTTTTTATAGCACAGCCTTACCCCACGAGGTACCCAACCCCAGATCCAGTCTACAGGGTACAAACCCTAGCACACTGTGGCAAACACTCCAATCAAATGATGCACCATACAATGCAGAAATGCCTTGAAAATTCACAATCTGCAGAGTCACAGAATTGCCACATCATTTACACACGTTCCCTCATATACAGTCACACTCCAAAATGCCTAGAATCAAATCACCACGTGAAGACTCAGCCTGTATTGTTCTCCCCACAATGCACTGGCATGCTCTATAACACTCAGACTCTCCTACAAACACGCACACACGATCTTGTCACAACCTCATAGTGCCACACATCTATTTATGACCTATAATACACAAAAGTGAACAAGAAAACAATATTCAAGCCTCGAAATGTACAGATTTGCTCCATCACAGGGCAACTGGCCCTATCCTGCACAAACATATCCTACCCCAAAACCTTGCTGACAAACCACCACCCATCAACCCGAAGATCCACAACTCAGGACACTCAGTTACACAGTGCTATGTCCCACAGTACAAAGAATTATGTTTTAATCAGAGCAGACTTACAGTACAAAGTGGTTCTCCAACATTAAAGCAAACTGTTATGCCCTAGATTTGTGCCTGATTGCTCTAACTCTATAGCACTATGACCTACACTGCACTCCATCTAGAATCAGTCTACATCATATAGATTTACCACATGATACACAGAATTGATTACAACCCCTAGAAATGCGGTACTAGGTTCATACAGATCTCACACCTGATGAACTTTACCACCACCTCTGGTCCCAACACAAAAATTCACATGAATTCTCCATAAGACACAGACACTCTAAAATCCAAAGATTGTACATATGACGTAGAAATCTATTATAGAATCTCTGAAATCAACCCAGGAAGCAGCATCACCCTATGTCTCCAAGATATATCCCATAATACACAGATTTCAGCGTGTAGACTGCAACATCTTGACCTGCTCTACAATGTGAGGACATTTCCATAGCCCGTGACTTCCCCGGCGGAGCACATAAATACATCTAAAAATTAACCACCATAAATGTACAGCCTAGCAAAACAGTATACTATGCATGATTACTGTAGAGCATTTAGAGTCATTTCAGGAGGCAAAACTCAGTCTGTTACATCAACTTCTCAATAGCGTATTGATTTGCTCCTCAGATTGTGGAATGAGGACCCCCACGCTCACACAGAGATGGTGAGTGACTTCCCTACTTTGAGTCTGTTTACCTGTTTGTAAATATGAATGAAAAAAATTCCTTCTAGGCTACTGTAAGAGTAAAATGAGATACTTTTTAGAATGAAGCAAAATTGAGAGCACAGCGTATGGAGGTGAACTTGCCTGCTTCCAATCACGGCTTCACTATTTACAGGTGAGTGCTGCTGTGGCGTGCCATTCAGTGCAGGCCAGGGAAAACGCGGCAGTGTGTCCTCATTCACCTTACTACCGGATCTGTCCCCAAATCAGAATGATCCTGAAAGGCAAATGTTTTGAATCGATTCAGGATATACAAGCAGCCATTTCAGTGCAACTAAAGACATGAAAGAGGACTTCCAGAACTGCTGCAGAAAGTGGAAAGAATCATGGGATAAGTGTGTTTCACGGTGAAGGAGGGTATTTTAAGGAGACTCATAGCAATATGTTTTTACTGTAATAAATTTTTAAAATTTAGATTTTCACTGTATTTGTTGGTCACATCGCATTTATTTAGAGAAGCATGCGTGTATAAGGAGAAAGAGAGAGACATTTAGTATAGGTACATACATTTGCAGGTATACTTTCTCAAAAGCATGCATCCACATACAGACATCGAGACACAGACCCAAAGATCTAAACAAAGGTATACGTAGGAAGCACGTCCATATTCTCACACTGACTCACTTGTACGCGAAGGGAGTACACCAAGTTACCTGAGTGTCCAGAAATATAGAAAAAATCACAAAAACACAAGCAGGTGCACAGAGAAAGGAATGTACACACGCTCATGTCCATATATGCTCACACCTTGCTGCACCCAGAAACTTGCACTGATGCTTGCTTGTGTAGATGCTTGCAGAAACAGATGTACAGATCTGTAAACACGCACAATACTGCTTGGTGAACAGATACACACGGATACCCATAAACATCTACCTATACAAATACAGAGATTCACAGATATACACAAAAGCATGTCTGTCTACTGGTCTATGCTCACAGAAATGTGTGCAACCATGCTGAAAGAGGAAAGCATACTTTCACTGACACACATTTGTGCAGACAATTGAGTGTAGACTAGTATGTATGCATACAAACACAGATGAACATGCATGCCACAGAGGTGTGCACAACCCAGTAACAGATATATCTATGTCATCTACATCTTTCTCTCGGGATATATCTGTATCCATCTCAGGCATGCGGAATCCCCATGGATTAAAAAGTCCTTATACACACATCAACATAAACATCTACACACAGACACACAGATGCATTCATGCAGATTCATCCAAAGACATTAAGTTACACACAGATTTCTATTCAGACACACATGATCCTGAAGACATGCTGAAGGTCACACAGACACACACATGCAAACAGAGGTGAAGGAATACATAGATAAACACTGAGATGTACATATGTGAATATAGAACATCGGTGGCAAACCTATAGCATACATGCCATAGTGAGCTGTTTGTTACCACTCAGAGCTCTAAAAGGTTCGTCATCACTGATACAGAAGGTCCCAGACATAGGTAAAACCATTACAGGAAATAATGCAAAGGTCCAGACATTTAAATGCAAACCAAGACACATGGATCTGAACATATTATGTACACATAGATACATAGACATGTAGTGGTTACACAGGTGTACACTTTTAGTCAGTAAGCATGAGCACCGAACATGTCCAAACAGACACAGATGCTATCCTACAGGCATGGATGCACACAGAGATAAATACAGGGGGGCACAGGTGCAGTCTTACATACACATTATCCATGTACTTACCCACTTAGATGGTGATACATTTTAAAACTTTCTCACAGGCACATGTACACAGAGCTCTATAATTGCACTTGAATCGATAGCCACATAAATGCACGTGTAGATGTACACTTAGGTGCAACGTATTCTCACACAGCAATGAGGTAGACCACATCCTAAGCATATAAAAGTAAGAGACCTATACATACACATTTATCTACAGATAATACATACCTAAAAGTAGTAAGAACGTACATATGCACACACAGACATCTGCAGATATACAAATGCACAGATGCACAGCTGTGTATGCACACACACTGGCACACACAATAATCTATAGATGTACTTCTGTGCTTATAATGGTGTACAAGTTCTAAATGAACATCAGATACATGAATGCACACATAGACACACATGTGCCAACATAGGCATATGGCACACACAGGTTTTGATCACACTAAAAATAGAAACACAGATTTACATGCACAGATACGCATGCAGATTTATATATATGAAAACACAGATGACCAAGCACATATAAAGGGAGACTCAAATATTTTTAAACGAGGCTGTGACTTCTAATGTGCTTTATTTCTTAGCCTCTTGGGAGAGTGAAAATTGTGAAGTCCTGTCAGCTGACTATATTGTATAAAGTATATATGGAAATTACCGAAGGGAATTCTAAAAGGTCTTGAGGGCACCTGTTTTGTACACACACATATACATGCACAAAATCAGAGCCATAGATCACGCAGAAGCTCAGAAACCTAAATACATGCATAGCCCAATGCAGAAAGACCCATACATATACACACGCCCCACTGAAATGGCACACTATTGTGCATAGCTACTGAAGTTAAACACACACAACAACTTGCATTTTCATTCCAGCTTTATCACTTAGTAGCTCAATAGACTGGAGTAATTTTATTGTTCTCTCACCTTTCATGTGGGAGTAATCTTCGTACCTGTCTTTCAAACTTGTTTGAAGAGTCAGTGAAATGAAGTGCTGACCCCAGTGCTCAGAACATGGTAGATTATGCTGCTATTGCTGTTACAGTGTATTTATTTTTTTCTAAAGACAAACTGCTTAGCTAGACAGGGTTAGATTTTTATGGTGAAAAATCGAGATGGTTGTATCGTAGAGACATTAACTTTATTTTCAAATGGACCAGTAAGAGATAATTTGTTGCTGTATTAATAAAGAATAGATTCTATTCACAAACAAGGTCATTTCTGAAGTTCTCAAAAAGGATGTTAACTGCTCTCCCTGGTGAATGGGAAGGCCTGAAACAAATATTTTCTGTTATTGTTGCCGCTGTCATTAGTACTCTCTTCCTTTTTGTAGGAGGAGCTGGAAGACGAAAGAACGTGAGCGGAAGAAGGCTTCGCACCCAGTGCATATTGCCATCTAGTGATCATATTGAGTAAGTACAGTATTTATGCGTGTCTTCAAACCCTCTGGAATTTGAATCCACTACAAGGTTGTGTAACTGTCCTGGGGAAAAAAAAAGCTAGAATACAGCTTGTCGTGGTTTTTTGCTCTATCCTGAAATAAAATAACAATCAGATGAACTTTTATTTCCAAGTTTTATCCCTTCTCCCCCAGATTTCCTTTTGGGCTTCACTGAGCCTGTTTTCGATAGCGAGTCTTCACACTTTCTAAGACTTTTGCCACCGAAAGTCACTTTGAAAAATGATTTACCACGTCACACGCGTGCTTTGATGTTAACATTAGAGATTTATCGTGAGCTTAAATATTTGCTGTTACCATTTCTAGCATACTGTAAATAGTTACACTTTAAAAAGATTTAATCACGTATGACATTATTCAACGAAATGAAAATATACCAATTTGATACTCATTGTTAAATTAAAAAAAGCAATGAGCAAGGTTTTCTTTAAGCAGTCAGAAATTTTACATGATTTTTCTATCTCCTCGAGAGAATCAACTCTTTCACATAATTGATTTTGATGTAATATATTTTTATGTTTAAAGGCTTTATATTGTTTTTGATGTAATATATTTTTATGTTTCAAGGCTTTTTATTGATCATCCTAGCACACATCTATCCAGAAAGTATAAAGTGATTGAAATAACTGTTCCTGTGATTATAAGCCTCAAGTTTTAAAATGTTATTATTTAATTTTTAGTAGTATACAGCTGATAAGAAGCACATAAAATATGATACGTTTTGATAAGCAAATAGTAAACTGAAAAGTAGATTTGCTTGGAAATGCATCGTGAGTGTTAAGCAAATTCTTTACCACTGAGCTATATCCCCAGCCACTTTAAGTTTTACTTTGAGATGGGGTCTTGCTCCTTGTTCATGCTGGCCTCAAAATTGTGATTCTCCTGTCTCAACCTCCTGAATATCTGAGATTTTACCACTATGTCCAGCTTATTTTTCAGTTTTATAGATATAAGAACTCAGAGAACTTTGTTCCCATAAATAAGTAGAAAGGAGTGATATGAATATTCAAATCACATATCAAAAGTCACACAGAAACCTATCATCAAAACTAGTTTAATGATATAAAATAACTGAAATGAAAATTTTTAATTTTAATTGATCACTAGATTAGGTCTATCTTTAATTCCAAAAAACAAAGTTATTCTCTGATTTACTAAAGAATTTTTTTCTCAGCCATTTCCTTTTTCAGTTTCCAGGAAGTCTACCAAAATGGCTTTACCAAGTTTTATCAAATGACTGTTACATTTGTTATAATTTAATTTTGAGGCATTATTTTTAATGCACTGTACTTACAAATGTTTGGTGAAGTTAAAATATTTAGATTGATGTGCTTTTGCCAATAAAGTAGTTTGATATAATAGCTAAATTTATAGCCTTTAAATATAGAAACTTGAGATTATAGAGTTGAATCAATAATTTAATGGAAAATATTTATAATACAGTATAATTGGCAAAGACAATGTTCATGTCAAAATAATGAACCAAGTCAGTTTTAGTTTTAGAAAAAGTGTCTGACTTCATTCTTCAATGAAAAAGTGTTAATATGTATTTTGAGAATCATTATTAAAACCACAGAGAAGTCAATTATGGGACATATCTTGTTAAATAGATAACTAACAAGTAAATAGATGTTTCACAATAATAATGAGATCTTTATCCATTTGAAAATAGAGAAGTTGAACAAAAATTTTGTTTCTGATAGGTTCTTTTATGTATTTATTACTTATTTGTATATTTTTTATGATGCGGCAGTTTGACTCCAGGACCCTGATCACGCTCTACCACTAAACTATTCTCCCAGGCCCTCATATATAAATTTAAATTAAGCAATGTAACGTGTAGCTGAAATCAAATCCATATATGATACAAGGAGTGTGATGGCAATTTCAGGTTCCTTTGGAACGTATGTTCACATGCGCTTTCAGAACACTGGTACTTGGTTTATGGGAATACTTAACGACACATGAAAATTTTTTAAATCCAGGAAATTTTGCTTGACCATCGAATCAAACTATTGAGCTATATGTTATGAAAGAGAAAAGTATATATTGGTAAAAATAATTGGTCTGGTAATTAGCATATCATTTTATTTTTAATACTACAAGCTGGAAAACACTATTTATAAAGTGAAATAAGGGTTGATTTTAATTGGAAAAGTTATTTCAAGATACAAACTGAGAGAACAGTTTTAACTAGTTTAATTGAATGATACACCTTATCATAAACAAATCACATATAATTTCTATGGGTTAAATTTTACTGGCACAAGCGTTTTTAGTATTAGAAACAAATCCGGTTGCATTTGGAAGCAGTGCCAGTAATATATACAGCTTCTAGTTAAGAGGTGCACTGCTTTCCATTTTAGTGATTAATACTGAGAAAAGCTGGAAAATAATACTTAGTTTTAAGCATGCATGGAAAATAGTTGGCATTAGGCAGTTGTTAGATTATATGCCTGGTGTGAACTGAGATATGCTGTAAATTTACAATATGGAGCTGGGTGTGGTGGCGCACACCTTTAATCCCAGCACTCAGGAAGCTGAGGCAGGAGGATCGTTGCGAGTTCAAGACCAGCCTGGGCTACAAAGTGAGTTCAAGGCCGGCCTGAACTGCATAGTGAAACCCTGTCTCAAAAAATAAGGCAGGGGATTTAGCTCAGTGGCCTAAGCGCCTGCCTGGCAGGCACGAGGTTGTGAGTTCAATTCCAGGTACCAAAAAAGAAATTTTTTTTACAATATGGTACATTGCAAAGACAGGACAAATATAAATAAAGTAGGTAGTATTTTATATAGATCATATGTTGAAATGACAACATTTTGTGTCAGCTAAATAATAAATATCACAATTAATTTCACTTATTTTTAAACTTTCTAAAGCGTTGTAACATGAAAATTTAAAGTTACACATACAGCTTATGTTATACCTATTATACGATAGCGCTTGTCTAGACCTTGTACTGAAAAATTTCAAACTTTCTTTAAACCAAGACTATGGAAAAATTGATTTGCCCATTAATCTAGTTCAGTGTATTGACATTCTACTGTAATCAGTACCTTTCATTATTGTTTAGATTTTCATGTTGGCAAATTTCTACTTGTAAGCAGGAAAAAGTAAAAACCATTCCATTAAGGCTATTTGAAAAATAATCTGTCCTTAGTATCTATAAGTTTTTCTACTATGAACTTTGGAAGACTTCTCCTTGATTACACGTGAAACTTTTCAAGCTCTTTTGAATTTTCAGTTGTGCTCATTGCATTTTATTGAAGTTTTGAAGTATTTCATCACATCTGAGATATTTTAGTTCTTTGTATGTAACATTAAGAAAAAGATATTCTTCCAGAAAAATTATCATGTAAAACCTTCATATCCATGAAATTTTAATTTTGTGTTGACTGAAAGAACTTTTTTTATTTATTTAGACAGACTTTTATCATATATCTTGATATGACAATATCCGTGACCAAGTTTGAGGCCGTACGGCAACTCCTGTTCACCCACCTCCTGGCCCCCAGTGTCTGTAAAAATGCCCTTGATTCTAATGTGCATTCTGCTTGCAGAGATATGAAAAAATATGCATCTTAGAATTGATTAAATATAGTAAGTCATTTGTCAAGACACAAGTATTCTGGAGGGCAGAGAGCCAAACTCTAAGACTTAGCCGTGTTGCAGACTGGATATCTATGAAAACAGCTTTTCTACGTATTGTATTTAGAAAGACAAATGTGGATGTCATTGAAAATGATATCATAGGCCTCTTAAATAACATTACAGTGTATCTTTCATTGTTTGATGGTTCTCCTAACACTCTGTTATTAGTTTCTTAGCTTGGATGTGGAAGGTTGGCAAACAGTGGGGTTGGGCAGAGCCTCATCTGGAGGCAGACTGGACGAATCCACACCTGAAATGTCTAGCCTTTCTGCAGGGAGAACCACTTAGCAGTCTGTGTGAGGCTGTGGCTTCACTGGCTGTGTCCGTTCTTCGTAAGTGGGCTGAAACAGGCAACCTTTTTCTTGCCATGGCTTAGTTCAGTCTTAGTGTCATCAGTGTAACCTTTCTTGACTGAAGGGCCTAAGAGGAGAAGGAACGGAGACTGAGCTGCTTCCTTAGTTTTGTTTTATATAGAATTTGAGAGGTTCAGCAAGACATGTCAGAATGCTACAGGAAGTATATTATCTCAAGAATCAGTGAAATAAAAGCTGGTCATCCAGGAATTGTGACACATTCTGATTCTAATGATTCTCTTGATGATATAAGAGATTTAGAAGAGGTAGCAAAACCTGAAATTTTCATAGAAGGAGAGGAATAACAGCATTGACGATACATTTGTTCACTTGTCCCTATAGTCAAACTTTATACTAAGACTTAGGTATCTTTTAAAGCTACACGAGCAAGGTCGACTTCATGGGTTTGTGACCTGTGCTTTTGCACAGGGCGACAAGATTAGAAGACCTCCATTCTTAGTTTAATGCACCACTGTCACCATCTTGAAATTCATAAGGTTTGAAACAAGAGCTTCACATTTGCATATTGCAGTGGGCCTGTAAATGATGTAATTAATGCTATTCTAAAGGAGGCACTCATAAACATTGCATTCATAAGCCACTATTGCCACTGCTGCTATTGCTAGGAATAGTATTTGCAGGAGTGGTAAGAGGAGCAATAGTACTATTCAGGAGTACTTTATATTAACTCCTCATTTGTTCGTGATACAACTTGGGGCCTTTTTTGTGTTTGTTTTCTCATCTGAAATATGTCTGTGACATTACACTTGCCCTTGTTAATCCAAAATTAGGCTAATTTTTATGATCAGATTAAATTCTCATGGAAGTACCTTTAGATTTGTAAAGATCAATTCACATGTAAAAGACTATCCACTCCCTCCCCCACCCCACACACACTGCCAACCATGGAGTTTTGATGGCAACCACCTGTTCGGGGACCCAGGGGCCTAGTTAGGTTCAGTAGTCAGGTTATTGAGGACAATGACCGCAGAGCATTTATTCTGGAAGATCCTAGAGCCAAAAAATCAGTTTCTTTGAAATCTTGGGAGCCTAAGCAAGGCATCTAACTGCTGTCAAAAGGCCTGAAGCCAGGAACCTGCAAAGAAATTGAAGAAATGCAGAAAGGAGAAATGGGAAGAGAAGAGTGATAATGAAATGCAGCCTGCAAAGTATGAGCCCCTGGGATGTAATTATAAGCACTTGTCTAGGGTACCAGGGTTGAGGAGGGAGGAGCCAAGAGTGACAGCTACTTTAGAGTGGCACAGAAGTTTTCTTATTGCCCAGAAGGGAATTGTATTCAGAGTTTCCATTGTCTAAGGACAGGAAGCTTTTATCTTGATGTGTGAAGGAGTTCATTTTCCTGATGGAAAGGGGAAAGCACACAACCCAGACGTTGGGTAAGTCAGAAAATAACAGATGGCTTAAAGCATGTAAGAATGCTCTAGATGCCTTCTCTGGTGCTTCCTGAGTGCGTTAACGTAAACAACTTAGGGCTCAGGTATAAAATGCTAGAGAGCTGAAAATCGCACATCAAATGAGGCCATGAGATGAAGGGCCAGGAGATGATTTATAGATCACTTTGGCAATGATTTCTCTTCCTGATGAGAAGTGGTGCTCAGCACCTTGTTTTATTTGACATTTTCCCCTTCCGCATTGCTGACAAAAAAGGTCAATATGTCCCTCTCTGTTTCTCAGCCCTGACCAAGCCCAAGGAATCTACTTAATTTAACCTATTTCTTCGTATCAGTGGGGGAACTTCTGATTTATTTATGTAGTAAGCAAACAGAATATATAGGCTACATTTTACCTAAGGAAAGCTTTTCCAGGGGTATTTCACTTTATAAAAGTATATTGGAAATTTTTTTTAATGTATATTGGATTGTGATTCAATTATTCGGTAGAGCTTATTGAAGGGCTCCATGCTGAATAGTTTGAAAAGCCACCAAATCACACCATATTTATTTTTAATATGCCAGGCATTTAGCTTGATTAGCGTAGGGTACACTTGTGGGATTTCTGTGAGAGAGGAAGATAAAAAAAGCAAATGAATTACATATTGGCAAGAGGTAGAAAATTAACTCAGTCATTTGAGATTTGCATATGTATATTAACATTCATTCCAGGGTACAAAAGACAGGAAAGAAAAAAAATTTTACGTATCACCTGGTAGATCCAAGTAGGCAGCTTCTTAACTTTTCCTGTAATGTTGTTTCTCTGTTGAAGCATGGCCTCCTTGCAAACAAATAAATCAACAAACGACATAAATGCCACAAAGTTAGAGGATGCACTCCAACAGTGGTTCTGTATCCTGGTATTTGTTCCTATACATGTAGCAGAAAATTCCTACATCAACAAGCGATCGCTTTAAAATCCTCATGTGGAAAGCAATTAGTGTGACACCGAGTGATTATCTCAAAGGACTATTTCTCAGTCCTTATGGCAGAAGGAGCTATGCAGAGAGATACCTAGTAAGAAGGCAGCTCTTTGTCATAGGTTCATTTTGACCAGATGTGTGTGAGAAAGGAGCAATTAGATTACAGAGGGAGAAAAGACAGTTTTGTTAAACTCTAACATTTGGAATCAGGGTTTAAAGATGAAAGGTATAACCTTATCAGCTTCCACAAAAAGGAAGGGTTTTTCTCCTCCTTATTCTTCTGTGACCTTTTGTTTATGTATTGACTGTCTGAAGCATCACGCAGCGGGTGTTGTTTCAAGCAGTCGATCCTTGTATTGAATACATTTGACAAAGTTGTCACCTTTATAGTTCCTGTTCTATTATCTTATAAAAATTAACAAAAATATGTAATTTTTGGTCGCCTTGTATTTCAATAACTGGACCTGTAAGTGGTTGTTTTCATGGTGGTAAGAAATTCTCCATTCACCTAGAATAGTAACGCATATTGCATGACTAACTTCGCATTGCCCAGTATGAGCTGGGTGTGAATTTTTACAAAAAGAGTGAAAAAGAGTTTTCCCAATTTATGAGACACCTGTAGCATTTTTCAATATTTGCACAAAGGAAGCAAGAGAACCTCTATCACAGAGCTCACATACAGTCCAGTTAAGCTGGCAGGATTCATCGCCACATTGGGATGATAACAAGCAAATGACTGGCCCTGGCAGATGGACCAACAGGCACAATGCAGGACTGTTGATGTAGGAAGAGAAAAGCCCTTTCCCATGAGACAGTCTAGGAGCTTCTTTCCTTCCATCATCTCCTCTTGACCCTGGACTTGATAGGATTTTGAAGTGTTCTAATGACTGTGCAGAGCTGGGAAAAACAGAAGTCACTGAAGACTTTGGATTCGGATGCATTTTGTCTGTGTTTTTTATGTGTGGAGGATAGGGATGTAGCCAAATAGGCACGAGAAGGCCCCTTGCCTCCTGGCGGAGATGATACAGTGCATTCGGTAGCATACCTCTGTTTCAAAGACAGGAGTGAGGCTTGCTCTGTTGTGTCAGAATGCAAAGGATCAGGTAGCTGGGACTCATTTCCATCATGCTAATTGCTTGGCATCTGAGTTTGCACATCAGATTTAGACTGCAGCAAGGACCGCGGACATAATTAAACCAATAGGAAACAGCCAGCTTCTGCCTTATGATTGGTTCACAGCAGAGACTTTCAGCTGCCTAGCAACTTTGTTTGAGGAGGGTGAGTGACAACGGACAGCAGAAGTGGAGCCTGAGGATAAGGACGATGATCGAGCAGTTACGTTTGAGCTAAAGTGAGTGAGGGTCCCCACTAAACCTGTGGATGTTGAGAGCCTGCAGGTGGAGTTGGCTGTTGTGCGCAGAAGTCTGGGTGCACGTGCAAAGAAGTCCAAGTGTGAGAAGATGGCAAGTAGGGATGGTACTGAGGGAAGCACTTCTTGACTAGTCAGATGGTGACAACCTCTTTAGATGACTATGGCTGACTTTGGTAAAGCCCAGCTCAGGCCATCATCACCAAAGCTTTTTTGAGTTACCTGCAGTGCTGCCCCAAATCTTTACAGTATTCCTAGACCAAGTAAGAGTTACCAAATCTGTCAGTGAAGGAAGGTAGCAAGCTCAGCAGTGACTTCATTATGATGCAGGAAGATTTCCAGTGTGTCCTTAGGACCTCAACTGAGACTGAGGACAAGAGAAAGGAAGACAGCAATGCAGGCTGAGAAACTCTGGTTCAACAAGCTTGGGATCTGAAGTATTTCTGATTTTGGAATATTTGTATAGACATTACTGGTAAACATCTCGAATCCAAAAACTGAAAGATCTCACATCTTGGAGCATCTCAGTTTTCAGAGGAAGGATGCTCAGCCTGTGTATTGTTAACAATTGCAAAGAACTCTTAGAGGTCAATTAATAAAATTTTTCTATTTCAATATTGAAATCCTCAGTAAACAGTTTCCCTTCTGCCTGCTGGAACATCTTCAGGCCTGAGGAACTTGGTGTTTCCTGAGGTAGCTCATTTACTCTGTGGCCATCAGTTCTCCTCTATACAGCGCTAAAAATCTTCCCTCCTGGCTTCAGGTTCTGAATGCTTGGGTAAGTCACCTCGTACTGACAGGCACCCTTTTGGTCATTGGAGACAGCTCCTATGTTTCACTTAACTCTTCTCTTTGCATAGCTCGGTTTCCCTCAGTCATTCCTTGTTCCATGAGTTTGAGGACCCTGTTAACCTTTTTACATCTTCTCTTCCGTCTGGGTGACCAGGCCAGCAAAGCTTGCGTGGTCTTCCTGGTGCAGACAGACTACTTGTTCTCTTGCTGAACATCATTCTTCCATTGACTGTGAGACATTTATGGTCAGATTGCATCATTGCCTCATGCAGAGTTGCCAAACAGTGTAAACCCAGCTGGAGGATGACTCAGCACTGCTTGGCTCAGGATTGCAGGCATAGCTAGTGCTTCTGGACAAAATGATTTCCCTCTCTGAAAATTAGGTCATGGTGCCATGGGAAGGAATAAAGCAGAGGATAGAAAGTTATCTGGTGTATTGTTACTTGCTGAGAACTTTAGTGCCCATTTTTCTGTCATATACTCCTCATTGAATCAGTTGCAATTTCATATCATGACTGGGAGACCAGACCCATGAAAATATGGACAAGTGAACATTAATTCAAGTTCAGGAGCTGTTAATTGTGTGCATTACTCACAGTAAAGCCAGAAAGAGCCTGGATTTCCTTTTCCCCTCCAATGTACCTCTTCCCCCTACAGTGTCAGGAATGAACATCACGACAGGCCTGTGTATAGAGAAAAGAGAAGCGGGTCAGTTCCAAATACGGCACTTCATGTTTTTCTTTCTCTGAATTTTTAATTTTTTTAAAATTGAAATTGTATAGATTCATGGGGATACAATGTGATGTTTTGGTACATAATTACATTGTGACAAGATTAAATCTCAATGATTAACAAACCTATCGCCTCCTATACTTACAATTTTTGTGATGCAAACATTTAAAATCTACTCTTAGCAATTTTGAAATATACAACGCATTATTATTTATTATAGTTACCATTATGGGCCCTGGATCAGTAAATCTTTCCTCCTCGGGCCATAATGTACTTAATGACTAAATAATAATCCCTGGAAAATGTAAAGAAAATGATTTGGCATGCGCATGATTTATGTAGTTGAGTGAGAGCAGGATCTAGTGTGAAATTGCTGCTTTCGAGCAGTCACATTCTGGGATTTACACAGTCAGTCCACATCATGCTGGTGATGGGCTGAGAATTATGCAGTTAAGACACTAGGCAAGGATTAAACCAAAAGTCATGACAAGAAGGGTGACTGCCATGTGTGTGTTTAGGGAGGGAGACGAGAGAAGGGACTGTGAGGTATGGAGAATGTTCTGGAAGAAAGAGCATGTAGTAACTGGGAGCAGCTATGAAGTATTTGCCTACATTGTATTATATTCATAATCAAGTATTCTGCCCTGTCCCCATCCCTGGCATTTACTGCACCGCCTTGCTCTGGAGACTGGCATTCCCGCAGGGTTCTCCTGAGACCACATTTGTTCCCATACCCGCCTGTGTTACTCCAAAGTCAGTTTCAGGTGTGGTTCCTTGCCTCTACCCCATCTTTGCTGCTCTGAAGGACAGGGCATGAAACCTCCTAATGAAAAATGGAATTCCTCTTAAGAAAGATACATTTTTTTCTGCAGTTTTCAAAATTTTCTGCAATAGGTGCATGAGAATTTTCCTGGTAGGAGAACTAAAAAGTACAATAAAAAAAACCCTCTTTATTTGCATAAAGGATAGAATGAGTTTAATATTTTATGTATGGACTGATAATAATTACTTTGATGTGCATGCAACACTGGCTTTTCTTTTTTTGCGGAACATCACAGTCATTGTGAGCACATGAAGCCAACTGTCCTGGCTTTGATCAGTACCCTCTCTTGATTGGCAGTGGGACACGATTGCTGTGCCCAGCCACATTCACTGAGAGCTGTCTTCTTTTTGAAGAGGCAGAATTGGTTATTGGCAACAAAATTTCTCTGGATGAACCCCTGGCGCCCTTGTCTTTGGACTCAGCTCTTTTCTTTGTCCGACTGTCTAGTTTTAAGGAGGACAATATACATGGATGATCATGCCTTCTGCAGCCAAAGGAACACTTGATACCTTGTCACAGATGAAACACTGGGCTAGCAGAACGTTAAGTAATAAATTATACCACGGAAGAAACCACCTCATCTTTGTGTTAATTAAATGTTATGAAATTCATAAACCTAAAATTTAATATTAATACTCAGGAAAATATGCTTCTGGTTTAGAGAAAATGAAGTCAAAGACAGGAAAGATTTTAATTCAGATTCATTTTAATAGCAACAGTGAGTACTTGATCTGAGAGTGGTTAAGATCTCTTACTATTTATACTCAATCTTTTCCTCTTCTCTCAAAGGAGCCAGTGAAGGGTCACTTTTCCAATTTAAATTTTTTCAATTCTAGTCAAACAATGAAACATTCTACTACTGAATGCCAGCATTATTTACACCATTACCATCTACTGAGGGCACACATGTCAAACTGCGGACAGAAAACTTAGATTCAGCATTTAACTCCACTGTTGATTGGATGATCTCTAGCTCGTTAGCAGTCTTTACATTTGTAAAATGGGAAAAACCAGAATATTTGCTTTGCCTGCGTTGCAGTGCTGTTGTGAGTACAAGGGCGAAAATACAGATGAATTCATGTTAAAAATTTGATGACATATGCTTCTGTTTCTCGGATAAAATTTACAAATATCTTCTGACATGCTTTTTAAAGATAAGAGTAATTGAGTTCAGTTAGATTCCAACACATTTCTTTTTAAAAATTATTTAAGTTTATAAGTACCTTTGAATTACAGATAATGATCGCACTCATCATAGGGAATTTGTACCTGTATATGATATATCTTGCTTCTTCTTTTTCCCATTCTCCTCCCAGCCCTTCCTACCTTCTTCCCCTCCTTATTTACAGAAGCTTCCTTTCCATTTTATCCTTTTTTTCTCATTAATTTCTTTTCCCTTCCCTCCTTTCTCTTCCTATTTGAGAATTTTTTCTTATTTCACAATATCTATTATACATTTTTGCTGGTTTTTCACACCAGAGAAACAATGTGATGTGTATGTATGTGGGTCTGCTTTATTTCACTTAAGAATATGTTCTCAAGGTGCATCCATCTACCTAAAAATGTCTCAAGTTTACCTTTCTTCATGACTGAGTAGTATGCCATTGTATTAAAAAACACTTCTTTATCCATTCATCAGTTGATGGGCATTTGGGCTGTTTCCAAGATTTGCGTATTACAAACTGTGCTACTATAAACATGGGTGCGCATATAATACCATGGTATGATGCTTTTAATTCTTTCAGGAAGATACCCAGAAAGGAAAGAGCTGGATGGAAAAAAATTTTTGTGAGCTGTTTTCAGACAAAGGGCTAATATCTGGAACACATACATAACTCAAAAAATCATACCCCCCAATTTAAAGACCCAACCCCAAGAATGGGCATCTGAAATGATTACACACTTCTCAGATGAAGTAATGCAGATGGCAAATAAATATATGAAAAATGTTCAGCATCACTGGTTTTATTAGAGATGCAAATTAAAACAACACTGAGATTCCATCTCATTCCAGAAAGAATGGCTACCATCAAGAAATAAGCCAATAACAAATGCTGGCAAGGCCATGGGGAAAAAGGAACCCTTCTCTGCTGTTGGTGGGAGTGTAGACTGGTACAGTAACTGTGGAAATCAGTGTGGAGATTCCTCAAAACACTAAAGCTAGAAGTTCCATTTGATCCAACATGTTTCTTGGAATTAATTACTTTGCATGCATATAAAAGAAGGCAATTTCTTCAATTCTGAATAAACTTTTAGATGACAACCCTACAGCATTCCAAATATGAGACAGTTATTACCAATTAGGCATACTTAAAGGAATATAAAAGATTTTTGAAATTGAAAATTTAAAAAGTTCACTCTCTAATCATCATGAATAATAGAAAGCTGGGAAAGTGTTTATGCTGCATTCTATTTTCTCCCAGCTTGAAGATAAGCAAAGTGTCCTTATTTATAAAATACTAATAGAAGAAGAAGCACTGCCTCTTATAGAGTAAAATAGGTTGATTCTGATGCACACTGGGGTCAGTCAGTATAATGAGGTGGATATTGATTCTGCCAAGGCTGACTTGAGGAACCAGAACAGAGGAGCAATCTGAGGCTCAGTGAATGTTCCAGTCACCAAAGAAGAGGGAAAGACACTTTATTTCCCAGGTTGTGACTAGGGGAGAAAATTTTAGTCTCCACGAATTAAAGGAAGAAGTGAGGGAGGAGAGGACAGGAATGGAAAGAGGAAAAGAAGTAATATCCATGGACAATTACTTGGGAAATATTTTAGGCTTTGCAGCTTTTAAAACATGTCCTATATGTCCATCAACTGATGAATAGATAAAGAAAACATGTAGTATATATTCAATGGAATACTATTTAGCTTTAAAAAAGGAAGGACATCCTGGCATTTCCAGCAGTGTGTTGGGACCTGAAGGACATTATGTTAAGTAAAATGAACCAGGGACAGAAGAAAAAGTACTTCCACTAATATGTGAAAGCTGACAAAGTTGAACTCGGTACATAAAGAATAGAAAGGTGGTTGCCAGAAACTGAGGGTTAAGGAGAATGCAGAGATGTTGGCCAAAAGGCACAAAGTTTCAACTAGAAAGAATAAGTTCTAGGGACCTTTTGTACCGCATGACAACTACAGATACTAACCGTATATTGTTAATAACAATATATTGTAGATTTGAAAACTAGTAAGAGCATAGATTTTAAGTGTTCTCACCACAAAAATGCCAAGTGTGTGAACTAATGTTCATGTTACTCAACTTGACTTAGCCATTCTACAACGTAAATGTATTGAAAAAAACACCATGTTGTACATGATAAATAGGTATAATATGTTTGTCAATTATGAAAATGAATTATACTCAAAAAAACTGTTAATAAGAGACTTTTTAATCCTGGAAATAACCACCAGGAGTCAAAAGCAAGACGCATGTGGTATAAAACAAGACCCGAAAGCCTCACTGGGTTTAAACAGAGGGAAGAATAAATTTTGAAGAAGTTTCAATGTCTTTGCATGGCTGGATGAACAATTTGCCTAGGTGGAATTTAGGAGGAAGCAAGAAAATTAGTTTTGTATTTGACTCAGGGTATTAAAGGCTTCCTAAAGAGATTAAATCAAAACCTTATTACAGTCCACTAATGCTTTTATTAATGCAGTAGACTTTTTTTTTTTGCTTCTCAAATTTTTCAGTGAAACTTGCATTTGCAAATATTATTAAACTTCTTGGGATTAAGGACTTTTAAAATGCCTTGTTTGCAAAGCCCTATTATTCAGTTCTCTGCAGGAGCTCAGAAAGCCTTCTAGACAGCTACCCATATCTGTCCTTAGTACACAGGGCCTTACGACTGACAGGGAAGATGAAACAACTTTGGCAGAAGAACTTGGCCAAAGTGGGAGAGATGTTTGCAGTGGTTCATTCACCTTTACCGCACCATCGTCTCATCTTCCTCCTTGGATCCACTGGGGATGAGTAATTTAGAGACAGGGCATTGGGGTTTGCCCCCAAAAGAGAACTTTGTCTCAGCTTCTGTGCTGTGCTTCCCAGAGTTTTCATCTGGAAGGGTGCTCACCCCTTGCTCTACATCTCCTCCCACCTTCCTTTCAATGCTGCTGCCTTTGCCTGTCACGGTGCTTTTCCTCAATTCATCTGTTCAAAACTTGTTGCATCCTTCAGAACTCCTCTCAAATGAATCTTTATCATCCCTTTTGCCACAAACCAGAAATAAAGTCTTCAGTGATTTCTGTTTTTTTCCAGCTCTGCACAGTCATTAGAACACTTCAAAGTCCTATCAGCTCAGAGGTTAAGAGGAGATTATGGAAGGAAAGAAGCTCCTAGACTGTCTCACGGGAAAGGGCTTTTCTGTTCCTTCATCAACAGTCCTGCGTTGCGTCTATTGGTTCATCTGCCAGGGCCAGTCATTTGCTTGTTATCGTCCCAATGTGGAGATGAATCCTGCCAGCTTAACTGGACTCTGTGTGAGCTCCATTATAAAGGTTCTCTTGCTTTCTCTGTGCAAATATTGAAGTATGTTGCAAGTGTCTCATAGATTGGGAAAGTTGTTTTCCACTTTTGTTGTTTTGTAAAAATTCACACCCAGCTTATGTTGGGGAGAGCACAGTACAATAAGTCAAATGAATTACTATCCTGAGTAAATGGGGGGTTTCTTACCAGCATGAAATTACAACAGAATAAAGAGGGCAGAAAAAAAAACCTTCCTTTCTGTAGAAGCTAATAAGGATTGTAGCTTTGATCTTTAAGCCCTCATTCCAAACATTGGAGTTCATCAAAACTGTCCCTTCTTCCTTGGTAACCTGTGTGTCCATTTTGCAAAAGCATCTAATTACAATGTCCTCATAGTAAATTATACAACTATAAGTCTATAAAAGATGTGTTGTTCCCCATAATATTGCACAACGCACGTCTCTGAGCACTAAGACTTTGCCATTTACTGTGGCTATTTGTATCTTTCCTTTTACAAGTATCTAAGCATCTTGAGAGTAGAAGTTTCACCTCCTTTATTTTTCTGTCCCTTCTGGGTGTTGTGCAGTGGTGTATATAGGGCTTCCCGGGCAGTGACTGAGTACCTGAAGGACAGAAGCAGTGTGTGTGCAATAGCAGGTATGCACATACTGCTGATTTACAAAGTTGTGTGATTTAACACCAATAAAATTAGATGAGCCAAACTTTGGTAGGACAGAACTGTCTCCAAATTAATACCAGCCAACCACTGAGGGGCATAATTAAAGAAGCAAAGAAAAGCTCAAACGCACTGGCCTATAGCTCTCCCTAGGCACATAAGAACATGTGAGGGAGGTACACATTGATAGTTACTAAGCATCTTTTTTTAAAAGACTTTTTTTACTTATCACAAGTTCCTGAGTATTGAGCAGATAGCTATTTGTATTTAAGTGACCTTACTGACTCTTGTTTTCTAAAAAAAAAACAGATGATAGACTAAAAAGGTTGTGTAGCCAACCAGTGGCCTGTAACACCCCACATGCTCTTTTGTTTAATGCAGATCTGTTAAGGGGGCATCTGATTGTTCCTACCAGATGTGTGGATTGTTCCAGAAATCAATCACTCCATTCAACTAGGATCCTCCTGAGTTAATTTGGCCTTTTAACCACCTCATTCTTTGTGTGCTGAAATTGATGATTGAGGAGGCATCAAACAATTTATCCAAAGCCTGCCCCCCCACAAATCAACCTCTCCTCTCCCCAAAACAACAAAGTGAAACTTAGTTATTTTAGCATGAAATGAAAATCTTCTGATAAATTTGGTTAAATGATATAAACCTACGTTTCTGGTGACATAATTTTCTTTATTATATGCAGCATCAGAAGACAATCAGTTTCTTTAGTGGGCATTAGAGGATGTGTTTCTTTACTAATCAAGAAGAAAAATGAGGCCAGATGTTACCTTTTTAACTACAAGTTGCTTTTAGGACAATGATAACGCCTAAGATTCCAGTCTTTGTGTTGTCACTAATTATCAGTGTAATCTGAGCAAGCCTTCTACCCCAGTGGCTTCAATCACCTTGTTAATAGATAAAGGACTTGGACCAGATATCTATGGACTCTTCCAGCTCTGAGGATCACAACTGTGTGAAATATGTTTGTCTTTATCACCTTGTTTTTACATGCTGTCATTTCACAGTGGTAGCCACTAGAAATGTAAAAATCACACTTACTCGCGGGTATTCCTTAGAGCATATTACCATGGTAGAAGAGTGTATTAGCTTCTAGAGCTGTGCTCCTTAGAATACAGAGTGTGCTGTACATATAAAGCATGCACCTAATTTCCAAAACCTACTATAAAAATCCCACTGTTTTTGTATTGATTATATATTGAAATGATAATATTTTAACTATGTTTGGTTAAACAAAATATATGATAAACATACCTGTTCTTTTCACTTTTTTTCTTGTGCTACCCAGAAAATTTAAAATTATATCCATGGCTCATATGATAATTTTATTAGACTGTCCTTGTCTGGAGAGTTACCCCTGCTACCCGTGTCCTGATTTGAAGTTACTTGGGAACTTCCCAAGGTTGAAACTACCCAAACTAGTGACTCTTATCCTTGGATATACCTTAGAATCCCACTGGCATTAAAAAATACTGATCTTCTCCTTCCTATGATTCTAATTCAACTGCTACAATACCTAGTGGCCTTTCTTTTTTAATTGACACATTTGTGAGGCATGGTGTGATGATTCGATACATGCATTCAGTGTGTAATGATGAAGATGGAATAATTAACATTTACATCTTCTTAAATAGTTATCATTTCCTTGTATTGGGAACCTTGAAACTCTTCTAGTCCTTCATACAGTGCATAATAAATTGTTGTAAACTGTAGTCACCGTACTGTGCTATAAAACACTACAACTTATACCTTTCAGCCAACTCTATAGTATTTTCATAAAGAAATGTCATTCAGTTATCTAAATGCCAGAAACACATATAACCTGAAATTTAACACCTGCTGGATTAGACAGAAAGTAGCACGAAAACAGCCCCAACCCTTAACCAGTTCTATTGAGAAAAGAGCCTTCTTCTTAACTCATTAGCAAAATTCAAGGAAACAAGACACAGTAACTTGAATGAATTCCACTTTAGTTGCTACTTCTTGAGTTTTTGAAAATCAATTACTGTGTTCTATCTGGCTGCCCAGGGAGACATTTGGCATTGCTTGGTCTATTTTCAGAAAGGAAAAGGGAGTCAAGGAGTGGGACCATCTATCTTTTTTGTGAAACGAGTTCCTTTCACCAGATTTTTGTTGTTGTTTTCGTTGTAATGGAGAGATTTTTAAAAGATACTAAGTAAAGGACCACGGAATGTTTGGTTTGATTGGAATCAGACTGTTTTAAAAAATGGGGTAAATAGCCACCAATTTCATGTTTGTTCCTTATCAATGTGTAGGCTGTATTTTCGTGAGATCCACCATTCACATGTGCTCAGTGCATCCTCAACTACTTGAGGTTGGCCCTTGTGTGAACTTTAGGTATGGAAGGAAGTTGCTCTTGGCAGTTCTCTTGGTTCTGCAAGCTATAGACATCTGCCTGACTTTTATGGATGGCTAAGATTGGAGTCTTCATCATGAATTTGGAACAGATTTTCAACGTAATTAAAGCTCTTGACTTAAATCAAACTCTACTGAATTGTATCTTGGAATCTTCGTAAGTTACAGAACTTTGTGACTTTAGAGGTCCTTGAAAAAGAGGTTTTGCAATACTATGTTCATGACAAGCCAAATTTAGCTTCACCTGTAGTTTTGTTAATATCTTGTCAAGGCAGTGCAGCATTCGTAAAAAAAAAATCCTAAGAAATAAAGCAGGTGAAGTGGCACATGCTTATAATCCCAGCTGCTTGGGAGGTTGAGGCAGCATTACAAATCTGAGGCCACTTTGGGCAACTTAGTAAGACCCTGTCTCAAAATTTTAAAAAGTGGGGAAAGGGCTGCAGATATACCTCAATGATAGAGAGACCCCTAGGTTCAATTTTTAGTACTTCCAATAGTAACAACAGCAACAACAATGGTAATAATAATCTTATGAGTTCACAGTGACCTGAGGCTTATCCTCTGCCTAAAAATTTCAATTAAATACCACTTCCCTGAGTCAATGATTTGGTTAAGAGTGTCCTTGTTATCTGAATTATTTGGGGGGTAACTGCCATTTACTAGCTATGTGACCTGGGGTAAATAATTTCTCTAAGTTACACTTATAAAGTAGGAATCATGGTAGTATACCCTACATATGCTTATTGTCAGAATTTCATAAGTTACACTGTGTATTTCCTGTACTGCTCGGTGATACACCATGAAAAATAGTTGAGGAGGATTGTGGAATGAATAAGTGAATGGATTCATTAGTATCACTATGAAAAGTACATGCTTCCAGAGGTGCCCTCCTTTTAAATCAATCTGCAAGTATCAAAATTTAGTCTGGGAACTAACTGCCAAAATGTAATTAGTTTCTCAGTCAGGTATATCTTAGATGTAGCATATCTTCATTTCTCTGGCATTTTCACAAAATATATGCTCCTCAGGAGAGATTTTCTGTTAAATTCGTTGCCGAACTATATTCATAACTTCCATGGCATTTGAATAAAATCTCGGAGAGGATGCACTTGGAAACCTCTTGTATTTAGAGGTACTTGTGGCTACGGTGAATAAAAGTGACATGCTTTGAAGTTAGGTCAAGTGTAGAGCGGTTCAATCCTGGCCTGTTTCTGTGGAATTCCAATTAGAAGCCTGATCACTTCCATAGCTTCATTTTATTGTTTTTTAATCCCATGAATCATCTTTTAAGGCATCTCTGTCTATGAACTAGCGGTAGGGGTAGGGAATAATAGGGCTTCTCACGTGTGTGGGGACAGAGTGAACAAGAGAAAAAACAGGTGCGACAAGAGTAAGGGAGGATGGGCACACAGTGGTCCCAGCAGGTGCTGCAGTGAGCTGGATCACTTAAGTCGGTCGGGACTGTCCCCTACCCATGTGTTTGGGTGAATATAAGGAAATACGCATTCACAATGTCATTGCTTTATTTTCAGTTTAGTTAACAGCTTTTCAAATCGACAAGGTATTTTACAGCAATTAACTCTAATTACAAATCTTAAAAACATTTTTATGGATAATTACATGCCTAATTATTGTTCCTTCATTTTCATTTAATCTAAAAGAATTTAACTGTGCCATTTTGACAAGTGTTTAGTGTTTTTAGAACCGATAGTGAATATTCTATTACTTATACTCCATACACTTTCATAAGCTTTCCCCCAATTCGAAAATGTCTATAAATTTAGTGATTCCCTGTCTATACTCTAGTCGCATGCTCATTGTCACACCTGTAATTGCCTGGGAGGGAATGTCACCACTGCCAAGGAAAAGTGTTTCTGACAATGTGACAGCAGGGTCAATTAATCAGTGAGGACAAGAGAAGAACTGAGCTCCATATTTTCTGATGTGATTGTCTGCTCGGCAGCAGGCCACCAAGTGAGCTATTGATCTATTGGAACCCAGCCCATCTGGAGTGCCACAATTGGTTTGCTGTCATCAGGCTATTAAAACTGTGTACTTGAGGGAGGTGAAAAATAAAAAGGATAATCTGTGTAACTTAACTATAAACCAAAGTGAATGTGGTAGGCAGAGCAGTGGAGTAGTGGAATGGCAGAAATACTGAACACTTGGTTGTAGATGTATTGCATGAACCTCTGAAATTCAGTTAAGGATCCCAGATAGCATCTAAAATGTCATTTGTCATGGGTAAGTATGAGGTAAAATAGGGCTGATGAGGAATACCAGTAAGTGATACACTTGCAATGAATTTTAAATAAATCAGGCAGAATAGAAGAAAAGATAGGTGCATTGTTTCAGTTCAGATACTTATTTTGCTGTGTAACCTCTCTTTGACTAGTTTTTTAGAGGGATAAAGTAGATAATGAACAGTATTTAACGCATAGTAGATACTCAGAAATGATCTTTTTGTTTCTACCATAAATCTTAGATTTGTATTATTCTGTAAGGAACTCCGCTTTGAAGGTCACTTCTTTCCAAGAAAATTTATTTTTATTTATTAATTGATGGTATGGGAATAACCTATTATTAATTTGTAGAAACATATAGTTTTTTTATGACCTTTATAAACCTTCCTCTCCTATTAAAATATCAACTTTTAAATTTATTGCTTCTTATCCAACCAATACTAAGATAATTAAAGTTACATTTATCAAAAAATGTGAGAGGAACACTAGAGTAGTGCAACAATTGCCCTGGAAAATGAACAGATCGCTTATTTTTCTAGAATTATATGAAGCTATTGTGTGAGACTAATGCATTATATGCAAATAATATTTTTATAGGTTTTCACCACTGTTTTATTCTACCCGATGATGTGGATGCTTGTTCTCCTAATTTCTACAGTTCAAAGCAAAGAATAATGATCTGTCACTCATGTCACAATTGACAGGGATAAATGACAACTGCTGCTCCATATAGGTGTGAGGGCCAGGCTCTGTAACCCACAGCCCTTCTGTCACACACATGCAGTTCCCTTCGGTGGACGGGTCATTCCCAGCACAGCATGGCCTTCTTGCACTTATTCTTTAAGGAACACTATTAGCGGGTTGCCTTCATTGAGATGAACCACTCATTTAGAGAATATTTATTGACCTTATTTACTTGATCAGGAAAATGGGCAGGTGAGGAGAGACCATGGAGGTGCTCAAAGGATAGACTCACCTCTTTTAAAGGTGCCAATAATCTAACAAGGGGGCTAAGACCCATCTACATATAACTCTAATTTAACATAAAAAAACAAGTGCAGCAAAGGAGGAACAAATTGTCGGAGATAAGAGGAGTGAAGGGATACTTCTAGTTGGGGGCACTTGTGAAACGCTTCACTCCTTTTTTCCTTCATTCAACAAGCACATGGGCAAGAGACCATAATAGCCTGTGGACACAGAGATAAATAAAATGCTCTCTGCCCACAGGAGTTTAACTTTTTAAGGACAGACAGGTCTCCAGGTTACCAACCAAGCTGAAATCAGGTTAAGTGTTACAGAGAACTGAGGCAAGAACAAAGTGCTGTGGGGGCCTCAGTGCACCTGCATTTGGGGAAACCAAGAGAGGAGTCGTGGCTGAAGCTGAGCTTGAAGAGGGTTTTCGTTAGTGACTTTGTGGTCTGGGGACTATGACTGCATGCACATAAGTAATCCCAATACCAAGTAAAAGGTGCTGTTTCCCAGGAGAAATTCAGACAAGGCCCATGAGGGAGAGTTTGGGGCAAACATGGCTCTTTCCAGCTGGGTTTCTGGTAAGGATTTACTAAAGAGGTCAACTCAGATCGGGTCCTTATAGAATAAATACGAATTCAGCAGGGAAAGGAATGCATGTGTGTATGTGGGGGGATGGTAAAACAGAAAAGGAGCAACACAAATAGAGGCCTGTTAGTGATGAGTGCTCTCAAGTGGCTAAAATGAACTCTGCTGGCCCATGATTCAGCCTGAGTAAAATGCAGGATGCAGTCAAATCACTGGAAGTACTAAATGCCCAATTGAGCCATTGGACTTTATTGGGTAGGCAGAGGGAATGGTGTGTCTCTTCTTCGGTCTGTGCTTTGAGATTGAGGCAACAGTAATTAAAAGCAAAGAATCCGACTACCTGGGTTCAAATATTGCCCCAGTCCACCCCAGTCGTGGGAACTTGAGCGAGTCTCTTAGACTCTGTGTCACATGGGGTTGACAGTAATGCTGTACTGCGCAGGTACCATCTGCGAGGATGGGTTTAGTTCCCATGCAGGAAGCTCTTAGAACAATGATCAATAAGAAGGAACATTCTATGTGTGTCCATTGTTGTTAATAGTAATAGTAATAGTAATGGCAATGGTAATAGTAATAGTAATGGTAATAGTAATAGCAGCAGTAGTAGTCTTGATATAAATGGTAGCAGCTTTAAAAAATATTGTACTCTGAATTTCTAGGGTCATATTTGGGATGACTATACATGCCTGAGAAAACAAGGAATGAATCTCAGGTGCTATTAAAACAGCCAGTATTGTTCTTTTTGCACAACTTTTGCGCTACACCTGAGCTGATCCACACAATAGCCACATGAATCGCCAAGCCCCAGCAGCTACCGGTGGCTCAGCCAGAATGTTGACAGCCAGGACAATGGGGGCAGTTGACAAAATGGGTCCAGGGTCATGTCCAAGCTAGAGCATCTCAGAGACTTTCTCCATCTATAATATAAAGTGCATCATTAGAGTTTACAAACAGCAGTGCTCACTGGTAGTGAAGTCAAAGGTTGTGAATAAAGTCTAAAAATGATTGAAAAAATTATCATTCCCATGCCCAGGCTGCCTTAGCTTTCACATTGCTACCTCAAAGTTAAATTTTAATATGAAAATGTGGCTAACTGCAAGTAACACTAACGTGTTTGCTCAGGGACCTTGTTCACAAGAAACCACCAGTCTGCTAACCATGGTCTGCAAAGGTCTCTGAATTGCTTCTCCCACCAACCCACCCTCCCCCCACAACCAGTGCATTTTTGGACACACTCAAGTACAAGTGCACTTAGCAGATGGCCCATGATCTGGTACATTCTTCTTGTGTGCTGACCTATAGGGTCAGCAGATGGATGTCAGGGGTCAGCGGATGGATGTCATTGTAAACATGACTTTCTTATGAGCTGCCCTAACCTTCGGTTTGTTTAATCTGGTTCTTGGTCTTCACTAAGCACACAGGCTGCTGTCACAAGGCAGAGGCACCTTAGTAAGTATTGGCAGAGCTCACAAATCTCCCTTTTCAAATGAGCTTTAGCACAGAATGCTCAGAGGTCCCTTTGCAGATTCACAACAAGCCCCTGAAAGTTTTGGAGACACCAAGCAATTAAAATTGATCTTTCTTTTGAGACCTCGGTGTCTAATACTCTCAGAGCTCTGTGCAAACATTTTTCATAGGTCTAAAAGTAAGGAATTATATTGCATTGGAAAATTGTTCATATAGGTCTTAATCAAAAAAGGACTTAAAGATAACTGGTGGCAGGTGTTCTGACAATAGTCACACATCCCTCCGAGGTCTAAGCCTTGTTTTTTCTGCCTAATTTATGCAAGTTCTGTCAGAAAATGCATGTGAACTAGCATCATTTAGATAAACAGTAATGAAATCCTTACATAGGAAAAAAGTTATGTTTCCTTCCTTATAATCTCTTTCTTGAGAGAATATATTCTCAATGTTCATGTTTGTTTAAAAATAGACTTCTTGGAGGTGGGAAAGAGAAGCAGAGGGTGGGTGAGGTAAAGAAGAAGGGGGTAAAAGGCTCTAAAATGATCAAGATACTATGTGCATAATATCAGTTCTCCCAAATGAGCATTATTATTATGTATTGCAAACATATGATAAAAAATACTATCCATTGCAATTTCCTAGAATAAACCTACTTGTGGCAATTAGAGACTCACAAAATCATTCACAAAATAGAGCAACAGAAGTAGAACTAAGCAAACTTAAGTTCTGAGGGGATACACAGGGGGAACAGGTCGCAGTGTTTGCCTTAGAGCTCACTAGTGTGACCTTGACTTCATTTAGAAAAATGGGAAAGGTCGGTTGCATTGAAGCATTGTGGGGAGCAAGGATTAATCACAAAACCGTATTTTGGGAAATGCTTCATAAATTGCAAAGAGTTATTCAGATATAAGCTATTGTTATCATCATTGTCCAAGGTCCTACAGTTTGTAGCTAGGTACTTAAGTTTGTCAGAATAAATTAAATAATGCACTGCTATCTTTTCCCACTAGATGGCAGGCGAGCCACTCACTACAAAAGTGACTGGGTTAAGGATCTAAAAACCACACTGAATATTTTGGTTCCTGAGGCAGTGTAGCAAGGGACAAAGAACAAATTAGAACTCATGAAAAACAGACACAGCCTGTATTGTTAAAAACAAATCTCATTCAATCACCGCAGGTTTGTGATTTGCCCAAATGTTTTATCGGTGGAAATATGGTATTTCATTTGACTATGAACAAAAGGATAGCTAAGCAAATACTTCCCGCAAAAGAGGAGAGGGCTATCCTACTCAGGGTGAAAATTCAGAGACTGGACACCACTTTGCAGATAATCTGTTAGGTTAGGGATCAAGAAACTGCTTCCTTAAAGGGCCATATAGTATTTCCGTTTTTCCGGTTATATGGTTTCTTTCCAGTTGTATGGAAACTTTTCAACTTGGCGATGAAGCTTCCAAACAGTCTAAGACAGTATGAATTTTGACGTTCATTTGACTTTTCCTTGTCACAAAATATTCTTTTGATTTTTTTGACCATTTGAAAATGTATAAATTATTTTTAGCCTAAAGATCATACAAGAATGGATATAGACTTCATTTGGCTGGCAGGCAGTATTCTATAGACCTGTTGATTAATGTTAAAGACTTAAGAATCTTAGCTATCAGATTCACAGTCTTCTCAATTAATCTTATCTATCTACCTCTCTGGGTGTAATATATAACTTTTATACCAAGTATTTCAGTGTACTCATTATTATATATTTTTACATATATAAATTACTAAAAAATCCGTGTGGTAGTTTTTGCCTGCCTCTACCATTGCCTAGTCTGTGAAAGATGACAGATGAAAATTTCAAATGGTTGTTGCATTTGTTCTTAGAGTTGTCAGAAAAAACAATATCCAGTTAAATTTGAATTTCACTTAAAGAATGAAAAGGGCTTTGCAAACATTGCATAGGGCATACACGGACAGTACCGTTTATCCCAAGGAAATCCACTGCAAAACCCCTCCCCCAGTGGCTGCCTGAAAGCACAGATAGCACTGAGCTTCCTATATGTTGTTTTTCCCCGTTACATTCCTAAGTGCAAATTGCTTCTCATGCACTGTCTGTAACATTTAGAGTTTGAGGTGCAACAGCAAATCTAGCATCAATTTTTCCTTCATGATTTTACAGATTTGTTCTTCTTGTGGTCGTAGCAACCTCAGCATGCAACTTGATTGTATGTCAAGGATTTTGCCTTTTGACTTAAATGAATCACTTTATGGCTGTTCTTTGGCACATCTGATTTGTCAGCATCAGTACCCTTACCCATTGGAACCAGTGCGTCACAAAATAAGGGCTACAGGAGGAACATAAGCGCAGCCATACAACACTGCCACTATCACTCAGGTATCCAAGATGGCTACTAAGTGATTGAGAAAGGAATCATTTGCTCAGGTCCTAGGTAGGATGGAGCAGGATGGCGAGAGAGATTTCACTATGCTATGCAGAATGATGCAAAGATTTAAATTTAGGAGCAATTTATTTCTGGAGATTTCTGCTTAATATTTTCAGACGGTGGTTAACTGTGGGTCACTGAAACCATGGAAGGCGAAACTGTGGATGAGGGAGGACTACTGTATCAAGAAAAAACAAGTATTCTTTTTTTATCTGAGGTCCAGTTTTAACTGGGTGACCTAAATTTTTATTTGCCAAATCTGACATTTGTTCTTGTGCTTTATAGGCTTTGCCCAATCCTCATTTATTAAAGGCTTGAAAATAACCAAAGGTCAGAAGACAGGACTCCTGAAGGAAAATATGTCTTTAGGGATTGAGAGAAATCCCTCTCTCTCTCTCTCTCTCTCTCTCTCTCTCTCTCTCTCTCTCTCCCCCCAACCCCCCGCAGGCCTCTGGTGTGCTAGATAAATGTGCTACCAATGACCACCCAGCCTCTAGTGGTGTTCAGGTTGAGATAGGGGGAGAACATTCTGGGCTTCCAGTGTCAGTTGAACGAATCGTTTTAAATGTTGTGAGAAACCCAAAGACTGGCTTGGGCGGGCATTTGCTTTTGTTTTGTTTTGTTTTGTTTTTTTCTTTGTGACAAAGAATGTAAGAGAAACTTGAGGTCTTGAAACAAGATTGAGTGAGAACAAACGCAACTTCCCCTCCCAGGCTGGTGTTCTGCGGGCCTCTTTTGGCTTCTCTAAACCCCTTTGCACACTTCTTGACGGAGATTCGAAGTGTGACCGGGCACAATTGGTGGGACCTGTGTCATAGGGGTTTGTTTGTGTGTGTAAGAGTTCAGTAGGGCTTATTATGCAGTGTTAATTCACTTCGACTTTTGGGGAAAGACATAGAGGTGAAATCCTGCTTCGATCTGATATTCCTTTCAGCTCGAAGATTTCACCTCTTTCCACCTCCAGATGAGTGACTGTTACAGCTTGAATAAGAAACAGACTGTGGCACTGTGAAAGTCAATCGGGGAGTGGCCCTGGGCTGCCTTTCTGGGCACAGAATGGGTCAAGGTGGTGAGGTGTCAGCGCAGGGTCTCCCATCCTGGCAAGGTGGAGCCCGCCCAGCACGAGGGAGGCTAGCGCAGAGGCGCGGACGCTGGAGCCGCTGCCGCCCCCAGGGACAGGTCTCTCTAGAAGCAGCTGGGGGATAAAGGCGACACTGCAAGACACTGCGCCAGAGTAGGCTCACTGCAAAGATGAAACGCATCTTTCCCGGAGGGAAGCGGTTCAAGCCTTGGCGATTAGAGGGGAGATTGCGGGGGCCCCCAGCAGCCGGAGCGGTAAGCCCCATATCATGCAGATATTCCACTTTAAGCACCTCGGTTTCCCTCAGGGGGCTGCTACCAACCCCGAACCGAGCTTCCTAGGCTCGCAGCCTCCCAGAGCCCGCCTCTGGGGCCTCGTCCTTCTCCTCATCCCCAGGCAGTGCCTACCTGGGCCCTGTCCTGGATTCTTTCTGCCCCCTTTCCAGCTACAAAACTCTGGCGCTCTCTTAACGCCCTCATTCGGATCACCAGGACAGGCACTGGGGCAACTTGGAGCGAGGCACCTGCTTCAGGTACAAAATTAAGGAAGCATTAAGACGTTCCGTCCTCAAGATACTTTCACACAGTAGCTTTGAGATTCAGAGTCAATGCCCAAATTTCCACGAGGGGGAAAAAAATTGAACATGTTAAATAAAGGCGGAGCCTCACCCTGAGCTTGCAGGCTTCATAGACTTGGCCTCGCTCGCCACCCGCTAACCCCAGCGCTGCGCAGCGCTCCTGAAGATGCCACCGCCCCGACCTCTCTGGGATCTTACCATTCGGCCTTTCATTGCGAGGCGCGGGGGTTTCTCAGCGTATTTGCCTCCCTGGTTTCAGCCTAGGGGGCAGGCGTTGCTACAGTCACCTGGTGGCTTCAGGATTGGTTTGCTTTCGGAGGCCGCGCGCGGCGGCGGGAGGGGACGGAGACGGGAGAGAGCTTATAGAATGACCTCCGGATGCAAAGCCCTGCACCCCGCAATCCCCGCCCAAGCCCACAGAAGCCAGGTGCGAAGGGAGGCCACGCTCCTTTAATTAAGGTTTAGGAAGCCGTTCAGTGCAGTATTTGGGCTGGGTGTAAACGCTATAAAGGAACCACAGTAGCGGGGAACGTCTTTAGAGATTGCATGGAGAAGGAAGAGCGCTGTGGTGCTCCGCGCCCTATTGCCCTCTAGCCTGCGTGAGCATTTAGCGGTACTGGAATTCAGTTTACATGTGCGGCCTTGCCAGCACCTTTAATAAGGATCACACCTACTCAATAAGGATCACACTGCCCCTCAGACCTCCTTTAACCCTCCCAGCAGTGGGTCAGACACTACGCTAGGTGCAGCGCAAAAGGGCTTCCAATTTTCATTTTTCACTGGAGCCTTTGTTTGCAAGAGCTGTGCTGTTTGCTGGCTTTGTGGTCAGGGAGATGATAAGTGACACATGGCGCAGAGGACTAGGAGATGCCACAGTGATATCGCCAGCTAGTTACAGGCTCCTTGCTTCTTTCTGTCCTATGCAGGCTGGTGATAAAGAGGAAGAGTAAATGGAGATCAGAATATCTATGTACCTTTAAGGGCATTATTTGAAGCTTTGGGTATGTTGAGTCCCCAAAAAGGAAGTAAAGAGAATTTGTTGGGGCACCCACCCTACCTTTGGCCTGCTGAGAACAGTTTCATTCTTTGAAGAGCTATAAGGTCAACATTCGATTTAACGTGAAAGCGGAAGACGTTGAGATGAGGGGTCACTGTGGGCAACTTTAAGGCTCACAGCTGATCACATTAACTTTCGCATTATCCTCTGAATTTGGCTGTTCTACCCTATGGCCAGTAGGCGGCACTGTTGCCACACGCACGGTTTTGACATTTTAATGGAAAATTTCAGAGCCATGAAAGTACTTTGACCCAGTAAGACTTATAAATGATTTTCTATGAAATCTTAACATGAAAACACATTACTATTAAAACTTATGGGTATCTATTTGATCAATGAGCCATTTAAATATAGAAGGAAAAGAAAGGTGTTTCATAACTGTCTTATCATAAAAAATCAAAATAGCAAGGACAAATAAACAATATGGTGATATCATCATTCTATATCTAAACTGTTTTGATATAAATAGTTAGAGCTTTTGCCTTTAGGAAGGATATTTAAAATTTCAAACAAGGGTAATGTGAATTTCTATTCTTCATTTGGATCAATGAAAACTGGTAGGTGCACACAATTTAGTTTTCTATATAGACATCTTTGGTAATATTTGGTTTCACATACAGTGGGAATTTAAGGAGTAAAAATGTAAACAACTTATAGTAAAATACTGTACATGATCTGAGTAGGATTGGGATCAAAATGTTCATTGCGTTTAGCTAATATTCGTGTCAATTGAATGGAATAGTTGGATCAATTCTAACGTACTTGCTCCAGTTTTAATATGGATATATGAACCGTAAAGGAAATTCAGAGTGAGGAGCTCAGACTCACATTTTGTGCCAGAATCCATGAGTCTTTCCGGGTGTTCTATTTTGAAATGATTTTGCTCATTGTTATTCTATGGGTATTGTGATTTAACCAGAAGCTTCTTGTGTTAGGGTGATTTTGAAGCAGTCAAGAATCATAAGTTCTGAAGATCATTAGTTTCAAGCACAGTGTAGTGGTTAATTCTTGAGTCTGGAGCATGATTGCCTATGCTTAAATATTGGGCACTAAATCTGGATTTGTAGCTCAGTAGTAGAGCACTTGCCTAGAGTATATGACACCCTGGGTTCCATCCTCAGAAGTAACTAACAACTAACTAACTAATTAACTAATATTGGCCTTTGGCACTTACTGAGTTGTGTGACATTGGACAGATTACTTCACTTCTGTGAGCTACAGTTTCTTCATCTATAAAAAAGGGATAAGAGTAATGGTAACATCTACAAAATAGGCTTGTATGAAATGTTAAATTCCAGTCTAAGGAAACAGTGTGAACAAAAGTGCAAATGGAATTTTGGTTGTGACTTATGAGTAAATCGATCTTCCCAGAGAACTTTTCTGGCACTATAGTGCCCAGTAACGCAGCAAGTGAGAATTAGGATGGGGCACTGAGCATTAGGCCAAAGAGGTTAGAATGTGTCCTATAAATATTAGAAGACTACTGAAGGCTTTCTGAACAAGAGAGCAAATTAGCCAAGGTACTGATTGGGGAGAATAACAAGCTGGTGGCTAGGAGGCTCACCTTGGAAATGAAGATCTGTTGGGAGACTGTTACAGTAGTCTTCAGTTGAGACAAGAATTTTATGTGAAGTTGGAGAAATGACAAAGAACAGTAGGCAATATGTGACAATGGGGAGACTGGATAGGTCTTGGTACCTGCTTACACATGGGGACCATGGAAAAGGCTCAAGTGCAGGATCAAAGTTCTCTGTGCAAGTGACATCTTTCACTTTACAACTTTAAGGACACCTGATTGTGCATGCATGCATGCGTGTGTGTGTGTGTGTGTGTGTGTGTGCTGTTGCTAGGGATTGAACCCAAGGCCTTCTCGCTGAACTACATCTCCAGCCCTTTTTTATTTTGAGAGAGAATTTTGCTAAGTTGCCCAGGCTGGGCTTGAACTTGCAATCCTCATGTGTCAGTCTGCTAAAGTGCTAGGATTCCCGGCATGTGCTAGCACACCTGGCTTGCTGTTTCTTTTGATGACAGGTACAATGCGTTACACTCGCTGAATCCCAGGTAGGCATCTAGGCATGGAGGAGCCAATGGTGACCAAGGTGAATGCAAGGTCCCTGCCTTCATGTAGCTTATGTTCTAAATAGAAGAAAGGCAGTACAGAGGGACTAAAATCACACTGATAATTGCTATGCAGAAAAACAAAGTAGGATAAAGGGTTAGAAATAAGGTTGTAATTTTAGGGGAAGCAATCAGGGAAGGCTTTCCTGAGGAGGTGGACTTCAAACAAAAGCCCTGAAGAACTGAAGCCATATGGATGCACAAATCTACTTGAAAGCAAATAAGTTCCAAGATGAGGGATCAGCAAGTGCAAAGGTCCTGCTGAGGCAGAGCCATCATTGGCAAGTTCAAAAGGAGGGCAGCGGTCTTGTGCCATTTCCCTGTAGTGCCATGGGTTTCCCTGTGAAGTCAGGCAGAGCGAACACGCAGTGCAGGGGTAGGACGTGATTGGGGAGCAAGGCAGAGTCATAGCTTATAGGGCCTCAAAGTCCCCAGCTACTCCTTAATCTGCATTATCAGCTTTTACATTTTTCTAGAATGGCTCTTTTGCATTCTTCAGGTGTTTACCATTTTAGTCTTCGATTCTGTGTTTTCTATTTGTAAGGACTAATTCCATAATACAGTGTGATTTCCAGAACATCTAATGAGGTCAGTATCTTTCTCCTCACTACAAAGAAGTAGAATGTCCTATGTGCTGTTTGTGCTGAAGCACTGTAGCAAGGAAGGGTAGGTGAGGTTCACATAAGATCTCTTTTTTATTCATTGCAAATATAAAACCTTTCATTAATATCATGACAGTTCAACATAACTGCACGACACCAGAGGCGTCTGCTGTCTGAAGCCCTCTGCGATTTGCCTTTTCTAACTTTTCCAGTTTGGTTTTGACTCCACTTCTGCCAGCCTTTGTTTCAACCACACCCCTCACCGAACCCTCATACTTACCGGGGACTTTCCCGCCTCTGCCTGTGTCCTTGTCTCGCACCTCCCTCTTGCTTGCCTCTTTCTCCCTGCTCTGCAAATGCTACTGATTATTCAAGATCCCTTTTCAGTACTGAGCATTGGGCATGCATACCTTACAAATGCGGATCTCTTCTGTTCAGACACTGTCAAGGTGTTGGGAAATGCTTCGGACACAGAGAAGCAGGCGGCAGTGCAGTCAGTGAAAGGTCAAAAATACAGCAGTGAGAGGGAGCACGGAAGTGAGGCTCTGAGAGCATCCACCGGTACTTCTGGGGACAGCCAGTGAGCCAAGGAATCTTGCTGGAAGAGGTGGTGCTGAACTAGGTGCTGAAAGTGAAAGAAAGCTGGGTAATTGAAATAGCCCCTTTCCTGGCTGCCATTCAGTTTACAGAAAAGAAAGAGAAGAGTTAGTGAAAGATGGATCTGGGAAAGTGGGCAGGAACATCATAAGGGAGAAGTTGAACTTTATTTAATAAGCTGTGGGAACTCAGGAAGTGTTTTAAAGTGGAGAAAGTGCCAGATTGGATCCATCTTCCAGAAAAAGTTGATCTTGTTTTCAAAAGTCAGTTGAATGTGGTCTTTGTTATCATTAGTTAACGCACTGGGGCCACCTGATGAATTTTGGCAAAAATAAAGATTCCTCATGGAACACTCGCCATCAGTTTCCACTTCTGGGTATTGTATTTGAAAATGTTAAGTGGCTCTCGACGGCCTGTACTTTTTAAGCCTACTGCTTCACTGAATGTGCATGTGGGTTTTAAGGTTTTTGAAAGGCGGAAATGAGAGTTCTGAGAAGTTCGTATAAAAACAACCCCTTAAGACCAAATGTCCTTTTATAACAAAAGCAAAAATTAATTGAGTCCTGTTTGTCCAAACAAATCCTCACAGGCTATGTATGGCATTTTGAAAAGTAGTCCTTGTTCTTTTCTGTTGAAATGTTCAGAGGAAAACATCCTGAGATCCTCCTGCGCTTCTGAGCACTTGAGCAGTAGAGCGCCAGGTCCTGATTAGAGAGATGACTGGCCAGGCTGTCTTTCTTCCTGCAGAAGCCATCAGGGGTTCTCGGCCTCACAAGGATTGAAATGACGTTACGGTCTCCACCCCGGAGATTAATGTACTTTAGAAAAGTACTTTGAGAACAAGTGCACCTGATTACACCATTATTTATTAGTGTCCCCATAATTTCAAGTCTCTTTATGGCTTGCAGAATAGAAAAGGAACACAGGAAGTTTATTTCAGAGGCCTTAGGCTTCACATTAACTTAGTCCCAGCAGGACTCTTCCAATAGAGATACACACTTAGTAAAGACAGGGAACATGGGGCCAAACTCTGACCCAAAGTAAATGTCATGAGAAAGGTACACTCCATCATTTGAAAACTGCTCAAATGGAATTTTACCAGTTATTTAGTTTAACATGTAGCAGTCATTCTCCTTATACACTGGTGTGTTCCTTATTTCCTTTTATATAATCTTTATCTGTTTAGCATAGAGAACAATTGTTATTAGTGTTACGAGGTTGAACAGTCCTCATTTTCAAATAATCTGTTTTCTGGGAAAATTGCTATGAATGTATTTTATTTCTTAAATCAATTGAAAGAGAGAAGGCATAGAAATTTAGTTTTTTACTATTTATTGATTTATTTATTCATTGATTGATTGTGCAGAGGATTGAACCCAGGGCCTTGTGCATGCTGAGTGAGTGATCTACCACTAAGATATAATCCCACTCTTGAATCTCTTACCTTTAAATTGACACTGGGGTGTAGGCTTCACAATGCCTGAGCATCAAATCTAATTGCTTGATATGGGTAGTATATTTAAAGTGGTTTCCCTCAAATGATCAGATCAGTTCTTTCATTGTAACCCTTTATCTTGCATTTGTTATATATATATATATATATATATATATATATATATATATAATATTCCACCCACATATGCACATGCACATTTTTAACTAGAATTTTCAAGCCTATAAGGAAATAGAGTAGTGAGTCAATGTCCACCTACCAACCAACGATGTGGATTTAATAACTAACATTTTTTCATAAAATTAACTGCTCATCAATATGTATTTGCTTTGTTATTCTACCAAAATATGGATATTTGCCTATCACTGTATCTAAGAGTCAATAGCAATTACTTAGTGATGTCCAACAGCCAACTCATGCTCAGATTTCTCCAGTTTTTCCCATCTGTGGTTATTTATTAAGTATTAGTGAAGCCTTAATCAAAAGATCAGAGATCTAAGAACTTGAAACTGTTGCTCGGTGCATATGGGTCAGGATTAGCAATGGATTAGCAAAAGAACAGGATTTAAGCAGGCAAAGCATATACTAATTAGTCATTTGGAAACACATCTTTCCCCAAACTATGATAATCCTCTGAGAAATTGGAGGGTCAACTAGGATCAGCTTGAGCCACTATTTTGGCCACCTTGAAGCGCCGATGCGATCAGAACTCCTCTGACTCTAGGACAGAGAAAGAAATCCATTGAGAGAGAGAGCTCCAGACAGCTGTAGATGGCCAACTGGTTATTTATTCCAACACCTATTTTCGGGTGATCCATCCTTTCCCCAGTACCTTGAAATACTACCACAGAACTGTAACAATACTAAAAGAAAATGAACGAACAGGTTGTTATTATCCTACCCAGGACAAGGCTTTTCTTAGCAAGGTATGAAACACTTGTTGACATAGATAACTGAGACATCTTTATGGAAAAAGGCAAAATAATCATTATTAAAAAGCAACTGATAGTCTTGGAGAAAGTATTTGCAATACAGAGATGATTAAGTGATAAGTGTTCTCTAAAATGTTAAAGTATCTCCAGATCAGTAAACCGGAAAAAGGAAATGCACAGAGATTTAAAGATGAAGAACTAGAATGGAAAATCGCTTTCCTCTCCTGTTAGTGAGCATGCGAACTAGTAAAATCTTTGTAGCAGCAATTTGGCATATATAATTATTCCAAATTCCTATCCTTTTTCTCTCAGAAGGTGTTCATTCATACTGGTTCTGCTCTGACTTCATTTCCAATTTTGTGTCCACTTTCTTCTAGGTGGTGGCATTTGTGGTCCTGACCCTGCCCTGGTAACCTGAGCTTGACCCCCGAGTGCCATGATACCTTCACAACTGCAAGAGAGCCTTGTGCAGCATTTGAGTTTAACCATCTTGCACCTTTGAGAGATTTGGAACAATACGCAAGTCCAAGGCACTGCCATGTTGTCTTGCTGACTCTCTTGTGCAACAAAGCCGACATTTGGGTTACTTGCTTCTCCCTTTGTTCTTATGCTTGTTGTTCCCACTGCCGCCATTTATCATCTGCATGTGTTGTCATACAAAAACTGTCTAGCCCTTCTTACTTGTCTTGTGAACTTATCATTTGGTTATTAAGTATTACAAATTAATATTGTAAACTGCATAGTGATGTGAAACTTGCGTTGTAAATTTACATAAGTTAGGGTAAGAATAGGCTCCAAGCAAAAGACAAAGAAAGTAGATACTAGGGAAAAAAAAGAGCGAAGCGTTTGAGAAAGGTAATGTGGATAGCACATAAAATGAGAGGTTTGAAATGCTTGGTATTGGGGAAAAGACAAGATCTCCAAAGGGCATTCGGGGCATTAATGAATGTCCAATTTGTACAAAACAGAAAAAATGAGAAATCAGTTAGGGCCAGGGCACTGAAGGATACATCAGAATCTCTAGAATTATACATACTTTGAAATGCTGAAATTGAGACAATGGAAATAGATTTACATTTGCGATGTCCAAAACAGAGAAGATCAATTGGACTACTTTCTATACATATTATCCACCAGTGAGCATCACAAAGTTGCAAATTTAACTTTCTATCTGGGAGAAAAGTTATACCATCCATGAGTGGCAGAGGAAACAGATCATGAAGCTGCTGTGGAATATCCTGAATATCTGAAGAGACCGATTGAAGAAATGGTTTTCTTGAACCTGTTTTCAGTGCTGATGAAATGTTCTCTTCTGGAAGTGTATGCCAACTTGCACATCCATTGCAAAGCGTGAGGAAAGGACCAGGTATTTGAACCCTGGAAAAGACATGCTGAAAGGACTGCTTCACCCCATTGCTGCTGGTGACCTCCTCAGTAATCTCAGGTTGCTCACAAATTCCAGTTGCCCTCTGAATGCCAGGAGCAGGTTTCTGGCTACATGAGTGGAAACCATCAAATATAAGCCACTGATAAACTCTTTTTGAACTGGACTTTGATGAGTTTTATTCCTGAGGCTAAACAGTATTTAAACAACAACAACAAAAAAAGTTCTTGAAAGTGTTGCTCAATCTGGATCCTCCTCCTACTAACGAAAGTACGAGAATAAACTTGATCCTTGTGTTCTAATCATCGCCATTCCCCCAGTACAAATTCACTCGTCAAATCCCTGCCTCTGATAGAACTAAATATGTATATGATACACTATATTCTGATAGTAGCTTGACAATTTTTTCCATTTTTAATGACTTAACAGTAGGTGAAGAACCCATGAGAGAAATAAGTCATTCAACTCTGAACAGAACCAGGCAGAAACTTTGAAATAAGGTGATAGCTGATTTTCCAGGTCTCCTTCCAACAGTGGAAGAAATTGAAAATTTTGTAACATCTGCAAAACCCTTAGTTGGTGGAGTTTGAACAGATTAAGTGACATTGATGAACTGTTAGACTCTCACTCTGTGAAAAGAGTTGTGAAGTATTTCAGAAATGTGATCACATAAAACGTTGATAAAAGAGGCCACAGTAGGTTAACAGCCAGAGCTCAAAGCAAATCAAATTGTTGTGATGACTCAGAAGAAAGAGATCCTTCGTTGGAATATATATTGACCTTCAGGCAAGGCTTAAATGATTATCCACGAGTCTGTAAAGAAGTAATAAGAAATCTTCAAACAGAGGTCAGTAAGTCTTTTCTCTCTGCTTATTTAACAGGGGAGAAGAATCTGGACTATCTTCCATGCCATCCAAACCTATAGCTCAAACAACGCTGCACACATAGTTGAATCTTGGGATTCAGACTCTGATGGCTCTAACGGTGTGGTGATCCATTTGCTGGTGTATGAAAGTGGACCCGAAGACTGAGCTTACTTCTTTTCAGACAAAGTCTGATTTTCTCTATTCTCTCCCTATCACTGCTGTCATAATTGCCATTTTCATTTGTACATTATCATCCTAACCTTGAGATCAGAGAGAAATGGAAAGCAATTGCCCAATAATCACTATAGGTAATGCAAAATGTGTGAGCAATCATTCAGATTTGCTTTAATGTTTTATTTCAGTGAACAGACCAATTGGGCTTTTGCAATACTTCCTTCTCTGCCCCATTTTCCCCCTAAAGATCTTAAATTCCTCCAACATACGTATTATGAATTTTTCAGGAACTCAGCTCTAGAATCTAAGGACAATTTGATTTCTTACCTATGACCCTAAAGTTTATTTTAACTCTAATTAAGCTTAACCATCATACCAGAAGGGACTGGTTTGGTGTAAGTTAATTTGTTTTACAGCAATTGTGTAAGTTAGCCATTGAATAGTACTGAAGTACAGTACAATTTATGATGAATTCCTGGATTTACATTGGTGCATTGTCAAAAAAGGAAGAGCTTCCAGAGTTCATTTTCATAGTTTCTCTCTGTTCTCACATCTGGCCCCATACCTACTGATATATCTGCTGATATATCTTATCACTGCTGACACTTTCTGTTCTCTGAAGGTGGTGGAGATTTATTTCCAGATTGAGTTATTGTATTTCCTTTTCCATCCCATATATTCATTTTATTGACTCAATTGTTTTACAAATGTCATTATTTTACTTTTAGTTTTAGATGCTTGTAATTTTCCAGGCAGACTTCACAGAGGGGAAAAAAATCACAAATCCATAATTATGTAGCTGATATCTTATTCTAAGAATTCTTAGCAATTACAAATGATGAACTCTCCAGTTCCTTTGACTGCTTCTGTACATTCTTACCTGATGTTCATTTTTAACTCAAATGGATAGTTATTCTGGATAGTATAGACACACAAAGTCTGAATAATATTGTTGTTTCTTCTGTTATAACTGCTACTTGGGTCAGGATTACAGCACTGACACCATAATTACATCTCATGATGATGCACAAGAAAATCAAAAGGAGGAAAGACAACTCTTTGGCATGAAATTGCCAGAAAGAGATATTACTTAGCTTGAAAAAACAAAATGACAACTGAGAATGATGAAATTTATATAGTCATGATGTAATGCTGCCTTTGAGCAATTGTGTCAAAAATGACACTGGACATACATTGAATTTGGTCTTGTAGGTTGCATGGAAGAAACCAGCTTGAGTTGAGATTAGGCATGAGTGAAGCTAGTAATCTCTCCCTTAATCTGGAGGTCTGAAAGATAGGCTGCCTATATCTGAATGAGAAGTGATCAAGAAAAAAGAAAAGAAAAATTAAAAAGGAAAACAGGGCTTGCTTTGAATGGTTATGATTAGGAAGATGGATATTTCCAACAAGCTCAAAAGGGGCAAATAGGAGTTGAAAACCCATGGCAGGGTACTAGGGAACTGGTGACACCACAGAGCCAGGTGAGGAGCTTATGCATTTCCTCTAAGCCACAGTTTTTCTTAACCCTGACCATACATCAGAGTCATGGTGAGAGCTTTGAAAAATACAGGCTTCTGGGTCCTGCCCCCACACTTGCTGAACCACTGATGGGGCCTGCATCTATATATTTTGAAAGTTACTCAAGCAATTCTTTGTGCACTCGTGGTTCAAACCACTGCTGCAAGACTAAACAGAATTAAGATAGAAAATATTAGACAAGTGGCAGTAAAACCATGAACTAGGAGATCTTAAATGGAGGTATTCTAGTTCAAGGGATAGTTTCATTTAAGTCACTTGTCTCCTTCATTACTTGTCCAATGAGAAAATAAGATCATTTGGTCTCCAGGGTCCTTTCTTTGATGCTACCTTGCGAGAAAGGTGCATCAACCTCATTGGTTAATTTTGGGAGTACCTAAACCTTTTGCTAGAGATCCAGATAAATAGTAATGCTATCGCATTGTGTTCCGTTATTTTAAAAACTGGGCTTGGGCAACCCATTCAGGACCTCTCCTGTATCTCAGGAGCTATACTTATTCCCCATTCCCCATTCCTATTCTCCAATAAAATTTCCTACTCTTAAAAAAAGTGGGCATATGATTTAACTTTGACCATATTTTAGTTCCTCTCAGAAAAAAAAATTAAGCTTAGAGGTCACAAATGAAAAGGCAGACATAGCACCAGCTTCCTGAAATTAAATGCAGAAAATACTCCCATTAAGTTTTTTTTTTCCTGCAATAATGCTGTTTATTCTCTCTGGGTTTGGGAAAAATAATGAATAGATGTTGTGTGTAAAACTCTTTAACATTTTATATCATTGTTTCTGCAAATATAATAGGAAAAGTCTATATGCATATCATTTTAAGATTCCAAGGATAATGTGCTTGATCTATTCTAGAGGTAAATACTTTTTTAAAGTCAGCAACCTTTTTTATTAGTATAATCAGTGCTTCCATATGCCTTCAAAGAATGAGCTTTTTGGATAATTGCAACATTCATTGAGATTACTGCATTGGGTATTTTTTCTCTTAATTTGAACAGGATTAAAGAGATCAAATTTTAAATCAAATTGCATCAATTGGGAACTCAGTACAAAATAATTAAGCATGAAATTGATTAAATTGACTATTATATGAACATAGCTGTCGTAGGAATACCTATACTTTGGCATGATATGTGGAAACATTTGTCTAGGGCCTATGTCATTTAAAATGAAAATTGGGAATCTAATTCTTGCTTAAGACAACATATAGTTAAAATAAGCTAAGAAGTATTACTAATAAAGGTAAATGGTAGAAAGTTTTAATGTGGTTAAGTTTAACTAGTCAGTAGAACACATAGGAAGATATGAAACTTTGGTATAGGATATATGGTAGAAGTAGAATTTGATGACCACATTGCAGTATAAATAGGTATTATTCTCTAATGTTTAGAATATCCTCCCACTCAGTTGCAAAGTACTGAAAAAGTTCAGTAGGTTTCCTTTTTTGTCAAATAATTTGGGTAAGGCCTTGAGCTAATATTAAGAAGCACAAGAAAAGTTTCTTATAGACATATTTAACCAGTGTGGCAAAAAGAGCAAAATAGAAAAAATGAAGGTCAGGAGAAAGGGCAACCCAGGCTGCTAAAAATGTGAAGAATATATTAGAAAACTGACATTACTTGTAAAAAGATCCTTTTGGTTAAAATGTTTTTAAGTTCAAAATGAGAGAAAACTTTTTAAATTATACATTTGGATCACAT
The DNA here is from genome assembly GCA_004363535.1 of Dasyprocta punctata. Taxonomy (NCBI): domain Eukaryota; kingdom Metazoa; phylum Chordata; class Mammalia; order Rodentia; family Dasyproctidae; genus Dasyprocta; species Dasyprocta punctata. The sequence continues at coordinate 113,264 of RJWM01000324.1, forward strand.
AGCTGCCACCACCTAAATGTTAACAAAGGCTTTTGACTGTGTGGAGTCTGAAGGCTTATGTGAATAATATTTGCATTGTGAAATATATTGATCATTGAACTTTACATAGTATCGTTTTCTTTTAATGGTCTTTGATGTCAATATATTGTGGTTGTCGAAGAGTTCAGAAATAAATGAGTACTGTGAACACAGTGTACATATTTTGCCAAACCATACAATCAAACAGAATACATAAAAGACTAAATAATACATTTTATTGTCATCAGTAACAAATATTGAGAAACAGAATCTGAATGTAGCGTATTTGAGATATTGCACTTTACCTTTCTAGCATTGCTAATTAGCCCTTCACTGGAAACACGAAGTTGATTCTTGGCCGTTTGACAGTGGCATGATGAGTGGCACAATGCGAATGACTTGAGACTTAGAGTGAGGTCTTTAAGATTGACTTCCTGTGTGCTCTGAGTTGAGGACTTTCCCTCTTTGCTACTTACTGCTTAGTCATGGCAGCACAAACCTTGGGCTATAAGGATGTGAGGAATTAGCGTGGAGCCAACGCTTTGGCATCAGAGAGACCTGCTTTCAAATGCTGCTACTGCCAATTACCAGCTTTGTGACTGTGGGCATGTTTCTTCACCACTGCAGACTTCAGTTTCTAATCTGTAAAATGGGGTCGAAATACCTGCATTGTAGGGTTCCTATGAAATTATATGAGATGCTTAGTACAGTGCCTGGCACATAGTAAGCGCTCAATAAATTGTTGCTATTATTATTATTAAGACACAGGTAAGCATTATATAACTGGAAAATGTTGGTTTATTCCTGTCTTGATGAAATAGTAACATTTAATTTCTTTCAAAACATGTTATGCATGTTGTTTTGTAGAGAGGAGAAGGAATAGGGAATGAATTCTAATAATTTTCTTTGTTGTTGATGAGGGATACCTGAAACAATCATTTATTTGTTGTTAAATTGCTCGTTGGCCTGCAGTGCTCATTTATACTATTTTTATAATGTGGCTATCATTGGATGATATTTATGTGGTGATTAGAAGTCCTGATTTTTAACATGAATACACTACTATGATCTAGAAAACAATCCGCCCACAGAGATGATTCCTCATAAGTGACATCTGGAATGCTGTGTATTTCTCATATTTTTGATGGTATCTGAGTATTTTAAAGTAATGGTATTTAGAATTCTGAGTATTCATCATGACTCTTGTGTCTGCTGAACAGCACAACTGTCACTGGCTTTACTCAAGCCCTCACTACCACTTAGCAACATCGCTTTAGTGGCCTCCTGTTCAAACTCTCTAAGTATGTTACTTTTAGTATTTGGTATTCATATATATAGTCACTCAAGACCTTGCAGCTTGACTAACTTTCCCTGTGTACAGTTCTTATCCAGATACTTCCTTCTTTAAAAACCTCCAATGATTGCCCATCATCTGTATATTCTACTGCTTGATCTTTAAATCGTGGCCCAGTCCCAGTGTACCCTTACCAGTTTCGTTGCCTGCGTCCTCTTTCATGTACTGTATTTGATGCTCCCTTGTCTTCTTAGCCTTATGTAAATAATAAGAGCCTTTAGGCTGCAGGTGGACACTGATCCCTTAAACTTGTCCCTTAGTTTTGGTGTGTAAGATCAGAAATTCTGCGTATTATCTGAAACCAAGATACTTGAGACTTAATTATCAAGCTATAATCTCTTTCTTGTTCCCTTCCAAATATGTCCAATCTGGTGTGTGTGTGTGTGGCTTCTCTCACTTTCTGCTTAAGCCTCCAGCCTGCTAAATTAATCCTAATTTATCTTCACAGACCCTCAGTCCTCTCAGTTGAGCTTCTCATTGAAACCTGTTGAGTTTGGACTCTGAATATAAGGTTTCTAATATGGGGACCTGAAATAATTGCCCGGAGGTCTAAACTCCATTTTTAGATTCTTGCCAGCTTCATCTCCTCACTATCATCATAGTACATGAAACAATCTCCGTTCTCTTACATATGAATGCCAGCCTGGAATATACTTAAGTTTACCATACTCTAGGTTTGGCAGCTAGACAAGGGCTTGTTAAATGAGGGGCCACAGGCCAAATCCGACTCAACTGTTATGCTTTAAATAAAGTTTTACTGCAACACAGTCATCTCCAGTCATTTATTTATTATCTATGACTGTGGTAAAATAGCAGAGATGAGTGGTTGCGACACCATATAGCTTTCAAAACTTTAAAGACTTACTATGTGATCCTTTACTGAACCCTCATATACAACCAAATATTCATACTGCTTTGTCAACCCATAAATGCCCAGAGGGCTAGTTAATTGCGACTATACGGAGAGGTTCCAAACCATTGGAATTAATTGTTTTCACTTGAACATCTCTGCCTCCTCTTTGTTATCTTCTTAAAATGTCCTTCCTCTGTGTTTTGCTTTTTTTAGTAGAAGGGATGCTATAAACAATAAACAACAGTCTCATGTCTGTCTTTTAATGTAATATCTAGGTCCTAAGGTACAAGCCTTTCATTATTACAGACTTTGCTCTACTCAAGGACTCCATTCATGGACTTTAACTATCTCCGAGATTAGGCCTTTCTATTCTTCAGCGTCTCTAACTCAGGGCTTCTAAGCTTCACAGCTTTGAAACATTTCTAATAGTCAGATCTTTCTCGTATTATAACATCCACATCTTCCAGCCTCCAGCATCCCCAGTGCTAATGTTTTCGAATCTCCCCAATGTTAGAGTCATTCACAGTCTAGGACTTCTAATATCTCCATTAGTCTTCAAGGACTTCGAGTTTTGTCTTTCAGGGTTCAGAGTTCTAAGTTTCAAATCTTCTTCAGTTCCTGTTCTTCAATATTTCTTATACACAATTCTTCTAGAGTCTATGTATTTCATAGTGCTCAGGTCTAGTTTGTCCAATATTTACTAGCATCTATATAATTCATTTCCCATATCTTTTAATATCTCCTGCATCCTGGTTTTACAGTGTCTTTTTAAAATATTATCAGTTCAAGTGTTTCAATATCTCTGTGGTCTTGGCCTTTCACCATTCTAATGTGTTCTAATATTCCCAGTGTCTGAATTGACTGGTTCTCTTAGCATTTGGCTATTTTAATAGATTGATCTCCTAATATCAGTAGTTTCCAGTTTTCTTGAATCTTCCAGTTTCCTTGAATACTAGCATCCTTAAAACTTACTTCTAAATTCTATGTCTCTTGACAGGAATACATCAATATTCAGGTTTTCCAGTACCTCTCAATATCTAGGCCTTCTGATTTTATAAATTCTAAATGTCTGGGTCCTTTATTTCCTATATCCACCAGTTCTCAGGGGCTCCAAGGTAAAGAACTTGCAATGCCTTTAGTATCCAGGGCTTCCAGTGTCTGTGGCTCCATGTATTCAATATCCCAATGTTCAGGGTATTCAAAGTCTACAATGTCCAGAGTAAACAATGTCTCCAAATTACAAGACTTGCAATGTCTCCAACATCCTGTGCTTCCAATGTTTCCAATGTCCAGGGTTTCCAATGGTGCCAGTGTCAAGATCTTCCAGCAACGCAAAGTCTTCCAACAACTTCAAGGTCTTCCAGACAATCCCAGGCTTCCAGAAAATCCACGTCTGCCAGGAAATCCATGTCTTCCAGAAAATTAATGTCTTCCACAATCCTCCATGTCTTCTAGTAAATCCCGTCTTCCACAAGCAAATCCAGATCTTCCAGAAAAATTCATGTCTTCCGACAATTTCAGAGTCTTCCTGTGAATGTATGTCTTCCAGGAAAAATCTGTGTCTTCCACCAAATCCAAGTCTTCCAATCAATTCAAGTCTTCCAGAAAAATCCGTGTCTTCCAGTTGATCACTGTCTTCCAGAAAGAAATCCAGGTCTTCCAGCCAGTCCACGTCTTCCAGAAAAATCTACGTCTTCCACCAAATCTAGGTCTTCCAGTTAATCCATGCTTCCAGAAAAATCCAGGTCTGCCAGCTAACCTATGCCTTCCACCAACTCAAGTCTTCCAGTCAACCTGTGTCTTCCAGACAAAATCTGTGTCTTCTACTAAATCCAGCTCTTCCAATAAAGCCATGTCTTCCAGAAAATTTATGTCTTCCAGGAATCTCCAGTTCTTCCAATCAGTGTATGTCTTCCTGAAGACTCAAGTCTTCCAGAAATCCACATCTTCCAGAAAATTAATGTCTTCCACAAATCTTCCCATCTTCCAGCAAATCAGTGTCTTCCAAAAACAATCCAGGTCTTCCGGAGAATTCGGGTCTTCCAGAAAATCCATGTCTTCCAAAAAAGCCACGTCTTCCATCAAATCCATAGCTTCCGGAATATCTGTGTCTTCCAGAAAAATCCACGTCTTCCAACAAATGCATGTCTTCCATCAGTTTCACGTTTTCTGGCCTTTCTACATCTTCTGACAAAGCTAGGTCTTCCAGAAAATACATGTCTTCCAACAAAACTACGTCTTCCAACAAAGCCATGTCTTCCAGAAAATCTGTCTTCCAGCAAAGCCACGCCTTCCATCAAATCCATGTCTTCCTACACCTCCAGGGCTTCCAGCATCTCCAGGGCTTCCAGCATCTGCTCGTCTTCCACCATCTCCATATCTTCCAGCATCTTCAGGTCTTCCTACAGCTATCCAGTCTTCCATCAGCAGGCTCAGTATCCACGTCTTCCAGCATCTCCACTGTACCGGCCTTCTAATATCCAGGTCTTCCACTGTCTGCAATATCCAGGTATTCAAATTTATTCTAAAGTCCAGGTTTTATAACCTTTCTGTAATCAAGGCTTTTCCAAATCTAATCTTCCTCTGTCCAAACTTTCCCATATTCAGAACTTCCCAGAGGGATGTCACTAACTCATGTATTCCTGCTTCTGTTATAATTAGCTTCAAAAATTTAATAAGACAGCCCTTCTTACAGGCCAAATTTTACAGACCAACTGTAATTTAATTGTGTTTTTTGATATTAGAAAATGTGTATTTATTCTCTACAACTTTTAAAGATCATGCTCAGTGAAAAGCTTTACAGAATAAACAAGTTGTTGCAGTAAATTTTACAACTTTTCAATCCTTATAGTTTCTCAAGTCAACTATGCTTAGGTGTAAGTGAAAATTTATTGCTATGAAAAAATTTATATTTGGGGACTATTATTTTAGATAAAATTCACATGCAGCATATTTGTATTTGATGTTTAAGTAACATCAAGTTTTACCTGTTCTTATGTGTAATAATAATAATAATAATAATAATAAATAGCATTTGCTGTGTCCAGGCACTGTTCTAAGATCCTTACATACATTAACTCTTTCAGTCTTCACAATCACCAATTAAGATAGGTGTTATCATTATCCCCATTTTGCAGATGAGGAAACTGACACACAGAGTTGAAGTAATGTGTCCAAATGACACAACTAATAAATAATAGAGTTGGATTTGAACTCTGATAACCTGTTTCCAGAGTCCATGAACTTAATCACTATGTTCTAATACCTGCTTTTGAAAATCAAGATGAGAATCATGAGATCTAAAGTTGATCGGTCCCATATTGTGCTTCAAACATAAAACCACATATGCATATGCAAATGATATTGTTTATCCTGTCGCTACTAGAACCTATTCATATTCAAAGCTTTCATTCCTCAACAAGCTATTGCCATTCCTTTGCTCATGTATATGGATGTAGGTGCTTCCTGATACCACATGTAGCTTTGACAGGAAGAATATAAAGGAACACTGACTTCACACACCCTTTGATTTACAGTCATATTCACAGCTTCATGCTTTGAGTACTGATGCTTGGAATTCAACTATCCCATTCACTTTAATCCTTTATCACTGACCTCCCCAATTTGAACCTTACTGTCCAAACCATTTATCATTAGTTTGTTTTTGACCTCCAGGATCCAACTGCTTCTTCACATATCAGTGACTTCCTTGGGTTCCTGATCACTGCCTTGTATTCAACTAATGGTCACTACATCTCCTTAAACCCCAGCACGTTGATCTAGAAAACTAACTGCTTGGTTCTCCAAGTCTCAGCTCTCACCAAGCACTTCCAGAAATGCACTCATGCCTCTGACTGGTATGAACAACATTAAAGCCAACATTAAAGCCACACAATGAAGTTATACTTAGGGAAGAAATCTCTAAAGGTCTAGAATCATCTACAAGGTAATAAAAAGGAATAAAAGCAGTAATACTTAGAATTCCTTCTGAATTACAGCTTACAAAGTGTCATCACTTCATTTATCCATCCATCCATTCAACAAATATTTATTGAGTGCCAACTGTGTGCCAGGCTTCTTTTAATGAAGCTTAAAATCAGCTGGAGAGTGTAAAGACAATGTTCAAATAATTGAACAATTATTCATTAATGGTGACAAGAACCTTAAGGAAAAATAAGGATAGAATCTATGAGAGTTCAGGAAGTCAAGGAAATCGTTCTTGAGGAAGTAACATTCATGGTGACTCTGAAGGATGGAGTCTCTCATTTGGTTATCAAAACAAGCTTGTGACTTAGATATGGCAGATATTTTGTTCTGTCAGCTTTACCTAATTAGAATAATGACAATGAATGTGGGATGCAGGTGTTTGGACTGTTTTTTTTTTTTTTGGACTGTTTTTTTCTATTACTCCATTCTGTCTTAATCAAGGAATATAAAAATGTTTGTACTTTTTAACTTAGCATTTTCACTTCAAGTGTTCTACCCAAGGAAATTATTTAATATGTGGATAATTTATGCAAAAAATGTTTCTCACATACTTATTTGGTAGCAAATAACAGAAAAACTTGTGTCTAGTTTTAAAGGAATGAATGATTAAGTAAATTTACTATTCACATATGATGTAATACTATTCCATTAAAATATTTATGGCATACTTATTATACTTTATATTCATTATACACTTATTTTCAGTGGAAAATCAACGTACACGATGATATAAAATGTGGCTTCAGCTATTTTAAAATACATAACCAGGGACAAATGACTAGAAATAAAAAGACTGGAGACTGTGAACTACTTATCTATCACTGGCTGAGCAAGATTATGTGTGATATTGTTTTCTTTCTTATATTCTCAGGTTTTACCCAGTGTTCTTACAATGTACAGGCATTTTCTATTCAGGCAAAATATGTCAATAATTGTACACAAATTAACTATTTATCTTTTTATTTTACATGCAATCACTTTTTATCATTGAAAATATTTCAAAATATAAAGTAACCAAGTGAAAAAAATGAAATTATTAAATAATCTCAACGCTCAGAAATAATCACTGTAAAGAGTTTGGTGTTTGTTTTTGACCCTTACAAAGATATATTTATTTTCTTTTACAAAATGGAATCCTTTTACCAGTTGAGCTATGTCTTTAGCTTAGTGCTAAGGTGTAAATTTCCATGTCAGTAACTGTACCACTGTTGTAATTGTAACATAATTTCTCTACTCCATGTCTTTTTAGTGAGCATCAAGTTCCTTCTAACTTTGGTATTACACAAACTTGCTGTGGTGAGTGTATGAATTGTACAAGTTGTGCAGAACACAAACCACATCATCCTACGTGGTGACCTAGTACATTATTGTGTATAAATTTGTTCAGATTTACTTAGCATAAATAGCAAAAAAGAATTACTGAGCCAAAGGCAAGTACAACAAAGTGCTTATCACAGCAAACTATTACAAGCAATTTAGGTATTCAATAATTGAGAGTGGTTAAAAATTATAAAAATATGGAGGTATATGTTCCAGCCATTTAAATTTATACTCTAGAAGAATATTTACTGAAAAAGGAAAATGATCACAAGGTCTCGTGAGTGAGAGGAATAGGTCAGGTCATAGTGTATATAATCCTGTTTTGTAGAAGGGAAACTATATAAATAGCCGCAGAAAAATAGCAAGAAAATATGTGCTAAAATGTTAGTAGAAATCCTCCCAAACAGAAAATGGATAAATTTTACTATATTTACACAATGGAATATTATATAGGAATGACATGAATGTACTAGATCTACACACACATAACGATATTAGTAAATTTTACTTCTAGAATGCTAACTTAAAATTCAAAGTCCTCAAAGAGAACATGGAATAGGATATCCTTTAGATATTATTCCCACACATGTAGAACTATTTACTGTATTATTTAGGCTACAAATATATGGATATAATAACTTAATAAAATGGAAATGAATGTCAATCAAAAAATTGAGAATATTGGCCATCAGTGTTGAGAAAGGAGGGTCAAAATAGGGAAGATCACGTACTTAAAAAATCAGTTAAATTTTAAAATGTTTTTAATATAGGAAAAAGTAGTATTATATTCAGAAGCCATCCCAGAATTATATAGAGGGAGACCTATTATATGTTTAAAATGCCTAACAAGGACTGATGAGTATTGACATGCTATAATAATTACCTCTGTTTAGTGATATTTCAAATTTCTTTTCTGTTTCCTTTTTTATCGTATATTATACATATTATTTTCTATATAAAGTTCAAATATTACATGATAAGCCTATATTTGTGTATTGTTGCAAAAATAAATACCTATTGTGAACAGTAAAAAGGCAGTAGTTTATCAAGCAAAAATAGAAAATATTCCCCTCCCAATCCCATTGGACAGAAGTAACCATGATTATTTATTTGCTTTGTATATTCTTAATAATTTCTCTGTTAATGTGTATGTGTTATGTGTTTTTCAAAATGAAATCATTCTATGCATATTATTGTGCAACTTTCTTTTTCCTACTCAATAGAAAGTAATTTTAAAAGCAGCTACAGGAGATTTCATAGCAGTGTGTACTATATCATTTATTCAGTTCTTTCCACATAATAATTGATCTTTAGGTTGTTAATAGTTTGTTACTATTATAGATACTCCTATAAAATGTATCCTTTGAAATCTATTTTTTGCAACTTTACCAGTATTTTTATAAGCTAGTACCTTAGAAATAGAACATCTACGTCAAAGTGTTTGAACTAAATTGTCTTCCTGGTATGCTGGACACTTTGATTCTTTTTAATTTTTGACAACATTTCTAATGGAAAAATGCAATCTTAAATCTTTAAATCATTCCCCATTATTAACTACTGAAGTTTAGCATCCTTTCACACATATTTAGTATTAGCTATTTCTATTTGTCCTTTGAAAATCATTTGTGCCTATCCTTTGCCTGTTTTATTTTTTCTGTGCTGTCTTTTGATTTGTTATTAATTTGTAAGATATCTCTGGATGTTAGAATTGATATCCTTGTGTCCAGTATGTATTACAACTCTTTATCATTTCTGTTTTATATTTGTTTATGGTTTTACTTGCCAAAAAAGATTTAATTATGTGGACAAGCATTTAAATTTGTTAAAGTAATTTCTTGCTTTTGTCTCATACTACTTTGTTAGGCTTCTGCACTGCCAAGGATATAAAAGTATCCGATGTTTCCTTCTAATATTTATATGTCCTTATTATTTGTACATTAATCTCTGTGGAACTGGTTTCTCTTTGTATATCTGTGTATGATTGAAGGTAGGGAGCTAATTCCATTTTTTTAGAAGAGATAAGTCAGATTCTCAACTTTTTCAATTGGATTATTTCCGTATTAATTTATCATGAATCTACATAGGTATGTTTCCTCTCTCTTCCATTGATAGCATTTGTCTATTGCTGAGATAATACCTCACTAATTTAATTATTGTAATATTACTTTTTGAGATATGGTAAGGTTGCTCTCCCTTCATTATTCATCCTTTTTTCCCCAGAGGATTCTCAGCTATTTTTGTCCATTTTCTTTTTTCTAGGTGAATTTTAGAATCAGCTTGGATTAAAAACATCCCTTGAAAATGCCTCAGACTTTTCAAGTACCATATCAGAAATTAACATAATTAAGATAGTGAGTTTTGCATCTGGAAACGTAGTGTATCCCTCAATTTATTTAATTTTTCCCTAGTTCTTATTTCAGTGTTACACAATTGTTAAGGTTTTCCTTTGTTATTTTACAAGTATCATTGCTTCAATGTAAATGGTACTGCATTTTTATTATATATGTAGATTTCCTTTTAATTGGAGCATAATATTTCTACTTACTTTGGGGTTTAATATGATAGTCTGATACAATTATATAGCATGTAGTGGTTACATCAGGGTAACTGGCATTCCTATTTACTCAAGTACTTACCAATTTTACGTGTTGGGAACTTCTGGGTTCTTTTAGTTATTATGAAATGTATAATAAATGGTTACAGACTATAGTTACTTCACAGTGCTATAGAACACTGGAAATGATTCCTCCATTTAACTATAACTTAGTGCCCCTTGATCAGCCTCTCCCTATCTCTCTTGCCCCCATCTCCTCAGTCTCTGATAACTATCATTCTTCTCTCGTCATAATATGAGATTAGTTTTCTTATATTCCCCACATGAGTGAGAACATGTGGTACTTGTCTTTCTGTGCCTGAATTGTTTCACTTAACATAATGACCTCCACTTCCATCCATGGTGCTGCAAATGACAGAATGTCATTCATGTTTTATGCCTTTGTATACGCCACTGTATGCATTGCCATATTTTGCTTATCCATTCATCCCTTGATGGATTGCACTTCTTGGCTGTTGTTGATGGTGGTACAAATTTATTTTTATAATTCATTAATAATCCTATATAGAAAAACTATTGTATTTTTAATATTTATCTTCTACCCAGGCATTGTATTAAACTGTTTCTAGCTCTAATCTCTTTTCTTCAGTTGATTATTTTGAGTTCCTATGTGCCCAGTCATAGTAGTTGTAAATAACAAAGCACTTGTCTTTCTATTGCTAATGTTTGTGTTTAATTCTTTTACTTTTAGCATATTGATAAAAATTTCACGACTTTTAAGACAGTACATATATTAATCAACAAAGACTGGGTAGCCAACCTTCTTTAGTTTTTCTGCTTTAGTAGAAATGCCTCATAATGTCATTCTATTATAACTGCCACTGTTGCTTATGTATGGCCTTTTTTCAAGTTAAGGAATCACCTTTCTTTTACTGCTTGTCTTATAATTTTATTGGGAATGAATATGAAATCTTATTAAAATGCTTGGTCTGGCATCTGCCAAGATGATATCAAAATGGTAACATGGTTATTCTCTTTAATCCACTAATGTAGTTAATTACCTATTGTTGAGCTCTTCTCATATTGGTAGAATAAAACTTACTTGGACTGATATTTCCATATGTGGTTATTTAATTTAGGTTATAAAATTCTGTGTTACATCACGGCATTCTGGGGCAAATTAAGATCGTGCAGGACAGAGGCAACTGACTTCCCAGTCATCGTTTAGCTACCAAAGGCATTAGGAGATCACAGTACACGTAAAACCTAGCCACAAGCCACCAGTGTGCCAAAACATACTGATGGGGAAACTCATTTTTGGTTTTCCTTTGTATGGTGCCCTTTTCCTGATTCGATGTCAGGATTATGTTCCCCTTTTGCATGAATTGAATTTTTTTTCTGTTTCTACAGTGTAAATAACTGAGATGCAAACTGCTCCTTAAACAGTTGTCAAACCAATAAAAGCATTTTGTTCTGGTGCCTGATTGGAAGCTACAAATTTAAATAGTTGTTCAGTTTATTCTATGATTATGAGCTTATCACAGTTTTGTGCAAGTATATTTGGTCGAACCCCATTGATTTCTTCTAGATTTTGAAACGTATTACTGGAAGATGCACACTACATTTTCTGATGTGGCCATATACTGTTTTAATTAATAGTACTCTCTATAGGTTTGTACATTTTATTTTTAGTTACCTATTTTTAATACCTTGTAGTTTTAAAATATTTTCTGCTGCTACTATTTCTTTCATTTTGCATTTTCTGTTTTATCCCTTTCTAGAATCTTTTGTTTAATGTTTATTTTTCAATGTTTCCAGTTTTGAAATTAATGCAATATAGTTATAAAATTTCCTCCAAGTTCATATTTTATTATACCTCATAGTATTCACATGCAAAGTTTGCATAGGTCTTTTGTGACCTCATCTGGAGTTAAAGTTTTATTTTTTTTCAGTTTAGGAACTCTTTAGAAATGTATCTATTTCTGCACGGTTAGCTTTTATTTGATGTTTTGTTTTTCTGTCCTTTTTAAAAATTACTATGTATATTGGCTCATATATGGAGAATATTTGTAGCATGAATCATACATTTTGGAATATTTCCATTCTGTCCTTATGTAATAAATTTTAAAATAAATATTCCGCTGGAAATTGAAGTAAATAAGCATTTTATTTTTCTTGACGTTCAATTGTATGATGTTTTGACATATTAAATATGTTGTCATTTAATTTTTCTATTTTTTCTGTGTGATTTGCAATTTCTGATAAAAGTATATAACTCCTATTTTGTTATTTTATCAGTCTCTCATTTCTAATCTTGTTTGCTTTATGTATTTGAAATGCTTTTTCAATGCATTCTTTTAAGAGTTTTATTGGATTACTTTTGTGCACAATATAAAGTTACCTTCTGTAGCTCATTTAATGTTTTTTGTCTTGACATTGTTACCTTTGCTTTGTTTTGTTACTAGTTGACTGCTATGTCTTCATTCCCATATTTTAAACTTTTCTCTGTTGCTTTTTGTTAGATGAATCTTTTCAAAATAGCACATGATAATGTTGTTACTGCATCTGGAAATGTTTACCTTTTAATTCATGCTTTTCCTATTTATTACAATTTGGTACTATGTATTATTTTGTATGGATTTTCATTACTTACTTTATCTTCTTGCTGGAATTTTCAAAGTATATACACTCCTTTTTCATATCCTCATTTAGAAGTTCATATCACTTTAAATAATGATTACACAAATATATATGTACACACGCATCTATATTTTGTTTCATATACTTTTTTAACTATTGTAATTTTTTTCTTTTCTTTTTTTGGTACCGAGATTGAACTCATGACCTTGCGCTTACCAGGCAAGCTCTTGAGCCGCTGAGCTAAATCCCTGACCCTTTCTATTATAATTTTAAGATAAAGATGTAATCATTCTACAATAAAAATAGAGAGCAATATCTGGTCCTACATGTGTCTGGTATTGGTTCTTTTCGCACTCCCGTTGTGTGAGTTCTTGTTATCTACAATTTAGGTCTTTCTATTAACCTCTCAATACCTCATGTCTCCAGACTACCTTGTTTATTGTGATCAGATTAATTTTCTTAAATATCACTTTAATCCTGCAACTCAAAAACTTAAATACCATTTTCCTAGTTAAATCTAAACATTTACATGTGGCATCCATGTACTCTGTAACCTTCCAACTTCATAACCATCTCTGTACTCTTTATTTGCATATGGAAGTCCACTCTAGTCCGCTTGGTCCTCACTCCCTCATAGTAAGTGTCTGTTCCTTCCTCTGCTTTCATTCAATTTGCTCTGTACACTCTTGTGGTTTTCTCAGAGCCCTCCCCAATTGATAAGTTGGAACACCTATCTCAGAAGAGTTTTCCTGTCCTGATTGTTTTCTACCAAAGAGCACCTACATTTTCAAGAAGCAGAATATTCTGGTCACAAAACTATGGGAACAAACTTCATTTTTGACCCTGAAACCTTCAAGCATTTAATGTTCATTGGAAAGAGACAAGTTAACCATAATCTTGAAATCATTTAACGTTAAGAATTCTACTAACCCCTCACATTAAAGCGAAGATTTCCTTACACTTGTACCTTAACAACAGTGCGAAATACCATCACCTCAATTTCAATTTTTCCTCAATTTTTGTACTATCTGGATCCTCCCTAGCAGAGGAAAGGGAATTTTTCCACTTCCTGAGAGTTGATTGGGTCACACTAGGATGCAGTCTTTGACCTTGGGCATCTCTCGAAGTTTTTATCAAGTATTCCAAGATTTATTTCTCAAGAAAGCCTTTGGTTCCAGTTCGGTAAATGTGACCTTTCCTTTCCTGGAACTGAGCTAGTGAATTCCATGAAACAAAAACAAAAACAAAAGCTTTTATCTTTTTACTGATACCATGAGTTAATTTCTATAGCACTTTCACCACAAATAAGCAAGGTCTTTACTTTCTACTTGTGTTCTACTGCCTCTTTCTGATGGCTCTGTCCCTAAAGTTCTAGCAGGAGGTACAGTTGCAGATAATACTGTCTCAGTGTGATGGAGTTCAGCCAGACCAATAAAGCTGAACTCTTATAGACTGCTGCCTCTTTTCTAGATTTTAAAATAAGTTTTTAGAGTATTCCTTTTCCATTTTAGGAATTTCGCTTAATAGTTTTATAAAATTTCATAGTCACATTACCGGAACTTATTGGGCCAATTTATTTTCCCGATTACCACTGTTATCACAAAGTCTTCTCCTTCCTTGGATGTATTTCTCATGGTTAGGAGAAAATATCTTAAATGGTGCTATGATATCTTGAGCTTTTCATATTTCAACAAAGCTTTTCTTGGTACCTAAGATCCTGAGGGATCCGTAGTTGCAAATGTCTACACCGCGTGGAATGCTGACACATGTAAATTCCCTGCTTCATCATCAGCTTTCTGTGATGTTTGGACCTTATGTCATTATTCAGAAATCCTGAAAAATATATGTGCTTTTATTATGAACCAAGATTATGATCCAAAAGATCCTATACTTATCAGCAACATGAAAATGATGTAATTCCCAAGTGCCCATGTAGTATCTGATCCCATGTCCCCTGGAGCTGAGGAGTACATGGGGTTGATTTCATATCCAGACTACCTAGTGGTCCTAGTAAAGAGTTTGAGAATCATCATTGGACATGTGTTTGTCAGTCCAGCCCCTAATCCTTGGTGGGTGTTGATATTACCTACAATAATTTATGCTTGTACTCCAAGTATATATAAAGGTTGTTTCTTCACGTTTTCCTCTTACATAGCATTACGGAATTGTGGATTTCATAGATTCAAGGTTCCAGATAACCATAACCACATTTTTAAAAAGTTTACAGACCAGTAGGAGCAATTCTAAACTGGCACTTACCTCACAAATTTCAGAAATTTTTGATAGAAAGCTTATTTTCAAGTGTGTTGCTATGGTCCATTATTCAGGCTTCTTACAGTGGAAAATTTTTCACATGTGTATTAGGGTAACACGGCAGCTACCATCCACCCTCATGATGGATTGAAAGGATTATTTTTCCCAAATATAAACCACAAGTTCACATGATGGCCCTGAAGTCACCGTTTCTTTTAAATTAATCTATGAGAGTTTATTAATCCATTATTTCATTTGTGGAGTTTTTTGATACCAGGCTTTCTCCTTTTTTATTCACTTTAGTATGCCATGCTGTGTGTTATGAAACCACACCCTGTGCTGTCCTCCCCATTCCCAATTTGACAGCCTCAATTAACTATCACTCAAACCCCTGCTATGTGCAAAGAAACATCTCCATCTTCCTTCAGAGAAAACAAAAACACAGGTTATAAATGGCTCAAAAAGTACACATAATTGTCTAAAAGTTCCCTTTTGTTGCTTTATTTTACAGTGAATGACTTTAAATTGCATGAAGGTAGGTGGTCTTTTTGATCTTGAGTCAGAGTCCCACTATGTTTCCCAGGCTGGCCTCAAACTCTTGGGCTCAATCTATCCTCATCCTCAGACCTCCTATCAGCTGGTTTCCAGCACATGCTACTGCACACTGCTCATGCGTGAAGGTACCTTTAATGTTGGACTCTAATTTCTTAAAGGCCTTTAGGTAAATGCAGATTATTTTTTTGAGTGCTGTACCAGTTCAGCTTTGCAAATGATGATGAAAATATCAGAAAATTTAGCCACAATAATGTGAAAACTGTTCAGACATGAAATTATCCAGAAACTTCAAGATACTTTTTGTATTCTTGCATAATTCATATTTTTTTTTGGCCATAAGCACAAGCTCATAAAACACCAAAAAGTTAAGATGGCAAACTTCAGTAGCAATTTTATGTTTGAATCACATTTATTTACTGTCTCAGTTCACTCAGTTTGGTATAATACAATAATATAATCCAGATGGCTTTGTTTCTCATAGATCAGAATGCTGTGGAGTCTGAGATTGAAAATCAGTTCTGGTGTTTTGGTAGAGCTTGAGTTTTAGGTCATAGAAGACACCTTCTCCCTCCATCCTCACATACTGGAAAGGCAAGGCAGCTCTGTGAATATAAGGGCAGTAATCCCATTCCTACATCCCCCAAACCTCACTTCCTAATACAATTATGTTGGTGATCAGGCTTCTACCCATAGCATAAACTTTCAGACTTTTGACTTCCTTTTTCCTCCCTTTACCAAAAATCTGGGTAGTAGTGTTTTTTACATGGTTTCTTATAAAAACCAAGACAAAACAAACATTTAAAGTTTTAGCACAAAGATATTCTCCTTTCATGGATTAAAATGTACTATATCTACAAGCCTCATTTTGAGTTTAATGGTAACTTAATGGCCATAGTCCAAAAGAAACACAAACTGACTTTCTTTAAATTTACTTGCTTGCTAGGACTTGTATTCCCAACCTATTAGAGTCTAACAAATTTCTCCAAATTTCAGTGGCTTAAATCAATATATATTTTTTTGTTTATGAACCTATGCGTCAGCAGAAAATCCCATCTCATCTTGGCTAGATTCACTTTATGTCTGCACTCATCTGTGGGTAAGGTAGGAAATATTTGCTAGGCTCTCTCACAAACTTTGGAGTTTTCTGACACAGTCAGGGTTCCAGCCACATGGTCTTTTTTTCTCTAACTAGTTATCCTGGGCTTGTTTTCATGGCATGGCAAAGTTATAAAAGGGAGAGAAGTGTACAAGGTCTTTTAGGGTCTGTAGATAGAATTGGCACACCATCACTTCTACCATGTTCTGTTGGCCAAAGGAAGTCATAAGATAATTACAGATTAAACGTGTGGGGAAATGAACTCCGTGTGTGTGTGTGTGTGGTGCTGGAGATTGAAACGGAGGCCTGTATACTGCACTAAGCTCCCAGCCTTTATTTGTTTTTTAAAATTTGAGACAGCATCTCACTAAATCACTAAATTACCCAGGCAGAGAACTTGTGATCCTCTTTCCCAGAGTGCTGGGATTACAGGTGTGTGCCACTGTGCTTGGCAAACTGCACCTTTAATGGCAAGAACTGCAAAGTCACATTGCAAAAAGTGTGGATATGCGAATCCACTTATGGTGTCTTTTAATACAGCTAAATCTACCACAGTCTACCTCTGCCTCCAATTCTCCTCATCCATGACAAATACGAAATACACACTCCCCTTCCCAGATGTTAACTTGCTTTTCACATATTAAATACACGATGATAAAACAAAGAAAGCAGTCAACCCTTACGTTTAAAAAGAAGAAAGCAAGTAGTCTGTAATAATTCAAAAGTCTCAGAATAAGGCTTTTGAGGGACAAATATGTTTCATTATAATCCTGTTCTAATTACTGTAAGTGGCACTATTTATTGTTCTCCACTGATCTTGGCTCTGTCCTCTGAGAATACTCCAGGTATTTTTTATTTTCCACTGTACCAAGCATTTCCATAGAAGATGTTGGAAGGTAAGCCTCTGCACTCTCTCAGCCTGCTTCCTGTTCATACAAAACTGGAGGCCAAGGGTATCTTTCTTTGCATTTTGAATTCCTCAGTTTCCTTTATTCTATATTGGTGACAATTTTACTGACTCATTGTTTAATATATTTGGGAAATTTCTTTGATTCTGTATCTACATTGCACAAAGATACACCCACAAATCTTTTGAGACAATCTTTCTCCCCAGATGTAATTTACTTTCACATTTACTTTGAGCGCGTCGACCTGCTGGTGCTCCAACACCTCGATTCTGGGAAGCCTTATTGTCTGTCTGCTACTAGGTACTGTAATTCTTTCAGAGGTATTAACATGGTGTCTTACAGTTGTAGTTTTGATTATCTTTACAAACATACTGTGTCTTTTTGGCAATGTCCTCACCTGATACTTTACTGGATTGAGGTGTTATGGAAATTTTATAGCAAGAAATTTAAAAAATCAACTAGTAGCCTGTTACTGTATTGAGACAAGATGTGCTCACCTTGCCTGTCACATAATTACATGGCTAAACCTACTCAGCCCTGGCTGTCTGTGTTCAGCTTCTTTTCATAAATAGTCTGGTTCAGGTCAGCTTATCCCAGTTCACTTGCAAGGACTATATTTTCCCACCTAAGAATATAGCCTGTTTTTCTAATATGTTTCAAGAACTTTCTACCCAGGACAAAATAGCCCAGTCAAGGAAACATTTAACTCGATTCTCCTTGCTCAGCACCCCCTCTCCCAGAATTTCCCCATCTCATAATAAACAATTCCTTTTAGTTATTTCTGCCTGACAAATTATGATTTTATATATATATATATATATATCCGATTATATGATAACCTGCTATCAGCTTTTGTATTTTCTGCTTACAAAATGTATATACATTTGTTTCACTCTCAGTCTAATGATTTGGAACTGATTATCACCAACTCACTAGTCTAATAAATCATTGCCTTCTAACTCCTTGATGCGAAGTGCCCTCCTTTGGGTTCAGTATCAGGTTTTTCTGACAAAGGAAGTGTAGCAAAGAAAGTTTATTTTATTAAGAGAAAAAATAATAAAAACAATGACACATAGTTTCAAAAAAAGATAATAGAAAAGTAATAGTGGTTAATATATTGCATATGGAGGGAGGCTGAGGCAGGAGGATCGTTGTGAGTTCAAGACCAGCCTGGGCTACAAAATGAGCTCAAGGCCAGCCTGAACTGCATAGTGAGACCCTGACTCAAAAAGACAAATACACACACACACACACACACACACACACACACATAGCATATTGCTATTTTCAAAATGGTTGCTTAGATTACAACATATAGGCATGCAAAGTTGATCAAACAATATAAGCCAAATCATCCTTTTCAATGAATTGATAGAAATTAGTAGTATAATTATATTAGCTACCTTGTATATGTATTTTTGTTTGTATGTTTTGTTTTCCCTTCCTTCTTTTCTTCTTTTCGCCTTCCCAGATGTGCTTTCTTTTTGAGCAGTTTCTTTGCTTTTCACTATATCCATTGGGTGTCTTGGATCTTGTTTACTCTTTTGGTTTCTTACACTAGGGAGACAATACAACGCTAGCACATGTGCATCTGATTCATTTCACTTGAGAAAGTTCATTGTTTAACCTAGTAAATGCTTGATCTTTTTTGTTCCCTTTAAAATCTGCTTGCAAACTGCACAGCTCTTTCTTTAAGTAATCTTGTTCTTGCTGTACCTCTTATATATTACTAGGAATACCCAAGAGATATTTTCAATGTTCTGCATGTAGATCTCTTTAGCCAAATATACAAGTTCATTGGGGACATTTTCCACCTTCCAAAGTATCGCAAGGAAAGGTTTTTTCAGTTATTTCAGTACGTATAAAACAGGTTGTCACAGTTTTCTCACAAGATTTTAGACTTTGTTGTTAGTTTTCTAGTCTCTGCCTGACTCCCAGTCCCAAAGACAATGCCATATACTTTATTTTATTTTTGATTAACATGTATTAATTTTACATATTAATGGCATTCAGTATAATACTGCAGTGCTTGCATACAACGTGCACTGATCAAATCCAGTTTCCCTTTCCCCGCCCTTCTATCTCCTTCCCAACCTGTAAGAATCACTGTTCTACATTCAGGTTGGCTTTTATATTTTATAACTTCCAAACTTTCACCTAGGAGAGACAACTTATGGTACATGCCTTTCTATGTCTGGCTTACTTCATTTAACAAAATGTCGTCTAGGTTCATCCATTTTGCTGCAAATGAAAGGATTTTATTCTTCTTTATGGCCTAAAAGAAACTCACCTCTGCAGTAAAGGCACTTACAGAATGAAAATTGAAAGAATGGAGAAGGGGAACAGAAGTAGCTATTCCTGTGTCACACAATATTGATTTAAAGACAAAAACTGTAAAAAGAGATGAAGTCATTACCTAATAAATCAAGCGATCAGTTCAAATGCAAATGTATATGCACCTAATAGCCAAGCACCTGATTTTATAAAACAAAAATTATTAGATCTAAAGAATAATATTGAGTGCAACAATGCTGGGAAATTTCAGCATTGTCCTTTTAGTGGATAAATCGGACAAAAATTAACAAAGAAAAATCAGAGTTAATCTATATTATAGAAAAATGGAATGGAATGCCACTCGTTTTAGATTTTCGTTTTGTCAGCAGCCCCATAAACTACAAATTCCATAGCAGTTAGTCATTGCTATATAATAAAGTGCCTTAAACTTGGTGCTTAAAATTATTATTTCTTACTTCCCCTAGGTATGCAGGTTGGCCGAACACTTTGTGGTCTCAGCTGGGTGGGATTTTGTGTCGGCTCTCAGCTGTGAATCAGACTAGCCTAGGCCCTCCCTGAGGGAGGGTGAATCAGCTGGCTCTGGTCTGTCTGAGAAATGCCTTAGCTGGGATGCCTGGGCTGTGTCCCACATGTTCCCCGATAGGCTAACCTAGCACTATTCTCAGGACCTGACAGGGATCTCAGAGATTTGGAAACAGAAAAGTTTTCTTAATGCCTTGGGATGGAACTGGCACACCATCACTTCTGCCACATACTAGATTAGTGGCAAAAACAAAACAAAACAAAATGAAACAAAAAAACAAGTCATATGGCTAACTCAGATTCAAGGATTGCAGAAATAAACTCTATTTCCTGTTGGGAGGATCTTTGAAGTCACATTAAAGGGAATGCATATTAGAGGGACCAGCAAGACAGCCAGTAAGATTATAAAGTACTGCACCTGGCTTTCCTAAAGTCCTAATAGTCTAGTTAGGCATTGCACATTGTGCTAGGACCTCTACAGGCCCTGTAATTTGTTCTCAGGTTCTCACTTCAAATGACTCACTCCCTGGCTCCCATCATGGAGGAGGAGAGATCTTGGTCCCAGTTCCATTGTGCCTTAGAGCGGAGCTTTAGATGGCACTGCCTTTTCAGGACTTGATTTTCTGCCAAGTTTCTTGTTTCAGTCCATAATTTCTCCTTCACTCTTGTGACTTTCTTCTTCACTTTCCATGACTCTTTATCCTGGGAGAGGGAGGACCTTGGAATGCAGTTCACCTGGTATTATCTGACTTCCTAGTTCTATCTGTGATTGCTCTTTTCACATTTGC
The DNA here is from genome assembly GCA_004363535.1 of Dasyprocta punctata. Classification (NCBI taxonomy): domain Eukaryota; kingdom Metazoa; phylum Chordata; class Mammalia; order Rodentia; family Dasyproctidae; genus Dasyprocta; species Dasyprocta punctata. Next base: position 134,407 of record RJWM01000324.1, read on the forward strand.
TTTTGTTTAAAAGTTAATTTACAATAAGTTTGGGAAATTTTCTCCAAATCTGAACACTTTTTAACTTGTGGACCTCTTACAAAGCATCTTGTTTGTAATTCCAGCACTTGAGGAGGCTGAGGCAGGAGAAATGCAAGTCTGAGCCTCACGTGACCAAATTAATGACAGAGTGACGCATTTCTCAAAGGTAATTTCTTTAGAAGGGGTGCAGATATAGCTCAATGTGAAGGCCCCAGGTTTAATTCCCAAAAGTGAAAAGAAGAAAGAAGAAAGAAAGAAAAGGAAAGAAGAAAGAAGGAAGGAGGAGGAGAGGAAAGGGAAAAGAAGGAGAAGGAGGAGAGGAGGAAGTGGGGGCATATTTATTTATAGGAAGACAAAATGCTTTTCAGTATGCAATTGCCACTTATATTTGTGCTTGGTCCATAGAATCAAGGCTTCAAGGCAATACTTTAGCATGACACAGAAGTTAATAGGAAAATACCCTCCTAGCCATGGAGTTAAAATCTGATAAAAACTGGTTTGTTAGTGGCTATTCTGCCAACTCATATTACCCTAGGAAGCTACTGACCAGCACACTTACCTTATTCTTGAAAAAGACAAAAAAAAAAAAAAAAGAAAGAAAAGTCCAGCACTTTTGCTTTATTGCTAAAGAAAAAAAAGAGCACACATCAGATACAGTAGTTGTTTAATGCTTTAGTTGAATTGTCTCAAGATTTTCATTTTTCCATATAGAAATTATCATTATTCTGTATAAATTTTTTTCTGAAATCTTTTTGTTAGAAATAAAAAACCCTAAATTCATTTAGAATACATTTGTATAAATCACAATTCCCCAAGGCCATAGCTCTCTTTCAGTCTGTGTCTTTAAAAGCCACTTTTTACCAAAAAAATATACTTTAATATGTTAAAGCAGTGTATTCACAGTTTTTCATAAAAATTCAAACTTTTATTTTCTCTTTTTAATTAAGGGATTTCTTGGCTCCACTTTCATCTTTTCTCAACTCTAAATCTCATACTCTTTTTAATTATCTTTTGAGTCCAACTGATTCCATTTAAGGAAAGAGTTGATTAACTCTATTATTACATGGTCTCTATCCCCAAGGAAAATTCTACAATTACCTAGCAGTCTCATGGCTTTGGCCATTGAGTTGCCACACAGTACATCTCAGATCACCTTTCTATCTTTCATTTGATCAGCGTTTCTTCTCACATCTGATAGTTGTAGTGGTACAGTTCTTTCAACCAGTCTCACTTCTGATACTGACTACGGAATTTTAGGTAGGTTATGAACTGATGGAATCAGACCACATACGAAAGTGCTTCTGCACACACACACAAGCACACATGCACATAGTAAGTGTAGATTTTGTATTGGTCTATTTTCTGTTGCTATATTGAAATAACTGAATCTGGGTACTTTATTCAGAAAAAGATTTATTTAGCTCACAGTTTAGGGGATCTGAAGATACAGCACAAGCATTTATTTGGTTCTGTTGTGGGCCTACTGGCTGTATCACAGCATGATGGGTGGTTTTATGCTGAAAGTACATACGAAAGGGAGCGATCACTTGGAAGGATAAGAAACAAGAGGCTGGGAAAGAAGCAGGCTTACTCATTTTTTTTTATAACAACCGTTCTCATGGGAATTATCTCACTTCACAAGACCCTGCCCCTTCCATAAGACAAGCATCAATTCTTTCATGAGAGTAGAGTCCTCAATGGCCTAATTATCTCCACTGGGCCCTACCTCTTCGAATTTCCACCAGCTCAACTACACTACACTAAGAATCAAGCTTTTAGTCTTTCAAGAACACATTCAAACCCAGTCCAAATCATAGCAGACATGGTCCTGATGGGTTTATGCAAGAGTACAGGATGTTATTGGAAGCAAGGTGGGCATTCAAATTACTGTCATATACAGCAAATATCATTTCAGCTTCCTTTGGTCCCTCGAGTCTTTGGAGGGGTACATTGCCATTGATATTTTTCATATAGGAAAGAATCATGACAGAAACGAGAGGCCCGAACATTCCTAATTTATCTTCTTTCATTCTCAGGAATTATGTCACCATTCAAGAAGAGCACTCTTACAGTATTGATTGTGTCACCACAAAATTTGTTTGTTGAAGTCTTAAAGCCCTGTTTATGTAGACAAATAGTTTAAAGATGCAGTTAAGTTAAAATGAGGCATTAATGGACCATTATTTAATCTGATTGGTGTTTTTAAGAGATTAGGATACACAGAGAGACACCAAGGGTATGTACACATAGAGAGAGGTCATTGAGTACACAGTACAAAAAGAAGCTATCTCTGAACTAAAAAGGGAAGCCTCAGAAGATGCCAAACCTACCCACATGAAGCTCATAATTCTAGCTTCCAGAATTTTGAGAAAATGAATTTCAGTTGTTTGAGGTACACAGTTGTGGTGTTTTGTTAGAGCAGTCCTAGAAAACTAATACAAATGTAGAAAGTTTCATTAAAGAGACTATTTTCAAAGAGAAACCACGAATTATTGAAAATTTTCTCTGCCTTTAAGAGATAGCTTTCTGGTATAACCAAAATCTATTTGTCTGCAGTGGTATTTTAGGTTCCAAAGCCTTTCCACTCAGAATTCCATAAACATTATACCAATGTCTAACAACGTCTTTCACTGTGGATGGAGAATTCAATGTCAGCTAATACAGGCAACTTTTTATACTTTCTCTCTGAATTTACATAATTTTCTCTTTATCTTTATGATTTACAAATATGTATGTCTTAGTTATTTACACGTTGCTGAGACACAATACTCAACACCTACAATTTGAAAGAGGAAAGGTTTATTTTTGTTCACAGTTTGTAGAGAAAATAACAGGTAGAGAAAGCCTAGAATGTTGTCAGCTGAGCTTGACGGGAGATTCTAGTCAGAGTTCGGAAGGCCACAATGCTGACAACAATGTGGAGAGAAAATGCCATGCTCCTGAGGTTTCAGATGGGAATGAGGACTATGATAGAAACTTGACTAGAGGCCATGTGTGTTTCATTCTGACAACGAAGTTGTCTACATTTGGTCCAGGTGCTGAGACTTTGTATGAGGCTGTATTGAAGGTGGTGGAGTAATTGTTCCGGTAGAGGAAATTTTAAGGCATCCTAAAGTTCAGGTAGTGAGGTGGATACTTACATTAAGTGCTAGAATTGGAAAGTATGTACTAAATCTCATCATTTTGTTGTTTATTCTAGTGTTTAATCTATTTCTGATTCTCATTTGTTTATCTAGTCTCCCAATGAAATTTATTCTTTCTCTCGACTTAATGGTTGTGGTTGTATTCCTCATTCTTGTTTAGGAAACATTTTAGTATTTTTTGCAGTGTTGGCTTAGTGGTTGTGAATTTCTTTAGTTGATATTTAAAATGAAGCTGCACAGTTCATAATAGCCAGATCTTGGAAACAACCTAAATGCCCCTCGACTGAGGAATGGACAAAAAAGATATGGTATTTCTACATAATGGAATACTACTCAGCTATAAAGAACAATAAACTAGAGATTTTCACACTTAAATGGATGTGCCGTGAAAATATACTTATCAGTGAACTAAATAAGTCACACATACGTAACCATCATATTGCTGCATTTGTGTGACAAACTGAAAGAAAATTTATATATGTCTATAAAAAATTAGTTAAGATAATGAAAGAAAAAGAATTTTGAGTGAAAAGTAGTTTTCACAGGGTCATTTTCAAATTTCATTTTTACTGTGAATTGTTCTTTTGAAAATGATATAGCATTCATAACTTTTGTGTTTCTTGCTGTTTTTCTAATATTCTATACATTCTTTTTTGCTATAAAATAAAAAATATTTATAATAAAAATGTTTATTATTCCTTTGATTTTTAAGAATATCCTTGCAGGGCATAGTAATTTAGCTTGACAGTTATTTTCTTTCAGGGCTTGAATGCATTTTAAAACTTCCTGCCTTTAAGGTTTCCACTGAGAAATATGCTGTTATTCTGATGAGCTTATCCTTATATGGATATGATGTTTCTTTCTAAGAGCTTTCAATATCCTTTCTTTGTTCTGAATTTTAGACATCTTTAGTGTGCTGTGTCATAGAGTTTTGACTATGATGTTCTTTTCTGGTAGTGTCTATTTCAGATTCTAAATGTCACCTTTACCTGGCTATCCATGACATTCTCTAGATTTGGGGACATTTTCTGCAATAATTTCAATGAAAGCGTAGGTTTACTATGACGTTAGTATTTTCTTATTCTTTTTGAGGCCAGTGAGTCTTAAATTGGTTTTTTAGAGTTGTTCAAGACCTCCTGACTAATTTGTTCACTGTTTCTTGTTCTTTTGCTCCTTATTTCTGTTCAAATGTTCTAATACATGTACTTTCTTTTGAAGTCCTAATATTCTTTCTTCTGATTCACTGTCCCTATTGCCAAGACTTTCTATTGAGTTTTTTTAAATTTGTCTAATTAACATTTTCATTTCAGCATTTCTGCTGTTTTGTTTCCAAATATCTATCTCTTCTTACCGATATTTTACACACTACCTTCTCTTTAATTCATTCATCTACTTATTTGTCTCTTTTTTTATTTTACTGATCATTTTCTCCATAAATCTTTCAAATTATTCATCTTGAATTTCACCTAATTCGTTATTGCAGGATAAGCTTTGGGAGGATTATGAATTTTTGGAGACATTTTATTGGCTTGCTTTCTCATTATTCTTGTACTTTTGTGTTAAGGTTTGCATATCAAGTGGGATGGATACCTCTACTACTCTGTGTGGGTCTTTTGAGTAAGTGGTTTTCTCTTTGTGATGTATCCTGAATGTGGGTGTGTAAAAGTACTCACTCAGTCTCTTCTGAGTGCTAGGTTCAGTACCTACCACTGCTTTGAGAGGGAAGATAAACTGACAGTAACATTATCAACTGAGAAGCATGCCATAAATTATCATGCAATTAAAAACTCATGTAAAATTCTACTATTTCACTAATCCAGGAAAATAGACGAATGATAATGATAGACAATAATCTAAGGAAAATTAAACATTAATTATATTCAGATTAGTACTAATAATATATGTTATATAGAGGAAAAAATAGAAGAAGAACAGAAAGTCAGAAGAGAGTGAGACAAAAGTACAGTAAGAAAAGAAAATAAACTAGTGGACCCTTGAGTTACAACTGGCCTCACATACAAACAACTTGGGTTATGACTGGAATTTTAGGTTTAACTTACAACCATAGTCTTGAGTTATGCCTTGAATGCTGGCCACTTGTGTGGTTGTAAGCAAAGACTCATGATACCAGAAAAGCATGTGTAAGCATACATGTCAGTCTGAGCCTAGATGGGTGTCTATGGACATGATTTCAGTCAGAGCTTTATATAACTGCCCTGATTACTGTTTTCAGAATGGCCCCTGAAAAACTAGAGAAGAAGCTAACAAAGGAAGGGAAGGTAAAAAAAGCAATCACAATAAAAAGAAGGAAATTGTGGGAAATATGAGAGCAGTGTTCATATGACCAATCTCGCTAATATGTACATTATGTTGAAATCCACTGTCTAGACAATTTTACAGAGAAAATATTTGCATAAGGAATCTAGTGTTGCTAAAGGTGTTACTCAAATTAGTAAGTTAAAATCAACATTGCTAGATGAGGTAGAAAGGTTATTACTAGTCTGGGTAAATGAAAGGCAGATGGCAGGTTATAACCTATCTTTTGTAAAAAGACTAGGGCTATAAATGCAGATCTTGTAAAGGATAATTCATCAATGAGTGATAATAATGAAGCATTTCATGCAGGTAAAGGCCGGTTTCCCAATTTTAAAGTGAGAACTGGAATTCATAGTGTTACCAGGCATGGTGAAGCAGCCAGTACTGATAAAAGGGCTGCTGAAAATTACATACACCACTTTGAAATGGCGATACAGAGAAATGGCTTTTGTTCTCATCAAGTTTTCAAATGTGATGAAATAGGCATTTTCTGGAAGAAAATGCCCAGGAGAACATATATTACCCAAGAAGAGAAGAAAATGTCAGGCCCCAAGCCTATGAAAGATAGGTTAACTTTATCGCTATGTGCCAATGCGAGTGGTGGCCTCAAGATAAAACCTCTCTCGGTCTATCATCCTGAGGCCCATAGAGTGTTCAGAAAACATAAACTCAGGAAGAATAGGCTAGGGGTCATGTAGAGATCTAATGCAAATCCTGGGTAACAAGAGAACTTTTTCTTGCATGAATCAGGAAGGTTTTCTCTCCTATTAATAAGTATCTAGAGGACAAAGGTTTGACACTTAAGTTTCTCCTCATCATGGACAGTGCTCCTGCTCACCCATGAGATTTGGAAGAAGAACTGAACAAATAATTCTCATGACTCTCAGTCGAGTTCCTCTCATCTAATACAACTCCTCTACTGCAGTCTATGGACCAGCAGGTTATAGCTAATTTTAAGAAGCTATACATGAACAAAGTGTTCCTGAAGTGCTTCCAGATGGTCTCACATGCAGATTTAACCCTTACAGAGTTCTAGAAGAAACATTACAGCATCCTTTCCTGTGTGGGATTCATTGAGAAATCCTGAGCCAGTGTCACCCTAAAGACACTGAGATCTGCCTGGAAGAAAGCATGACCTAAAATTATACAGGAAAGAGACTTTGAAGGCTGTGTAAAGGAGCCTGAGCCTTCGATTGACCCTGTGGTTGATGACACTGTCACTATAGCAGAGTCCATAGGTTTGCAGGTAGACAGTGGGGATGTGGAGGAGCTGGAGGAGGAACACTCAGAGGAATCGTCTGTAGAGGAGCTTCAGCAACTTCTGGTTGAGCAACAGACAATGGCAGCTGAGGAGCTTTCTGAAGAGGAGGGGTGTATCAAGAATCAGTGCGGCAAAGTTCTTCTTCTGAAATAAAGGAAATCCTAAAAAATGGACAGAGATACAAACATTTGTAGATAAGACTCACCTAGACAGTAAAAACAACAATTGTTGCATTCACTTGCTTAATGACAATATCATATCATCCTACTGAACAGTGTTGAAAAGACAGACAACCTCAGACCAGTTAATTCTGAAACTGTTGAGATCTAGTGAGCCAGAAGCAGGTCCTAGTGAGGTAGAGACTCTCCTAATGAGAAAAATGACACCAGAGACTACATTCTTGATATTCTTATGTAAGGGAACTCTCCTTCCAAACAGTAACGACCTTCCATTTCATCCTCCCTTCCTGAAAGCCAAAGATGTCCACTTGAATGCTGAGTACAGTATGAAATTGTTGTGTCTGATAAGCAAGGCACATTTTATAATTTTTTAGACTAGGAAAATTATCGGGTGTTTCTAGTAAATTATGCACATTATACAACCCTTTTTATTATGAAAAGGTTAGTTAAGTGGTGCATTGGGAGTTTTGGAACACATTATAGGTATTTCAATTATTTCTTTTGGAAAAGTAGTCTTCACTTACAACCAACCTGAGATGCAACAAACTGAATTTATAAGTCAAGGGTCCACTGTAATATAAATGGGAAGTGAGAGAAGAGATAGAAAGATTAACTCCAATTATTGAGCTAATAGTGAAACAAAAGTAGAACTGTGAAGCAATCATTGATGGGGAAAAACGTAACAAAACATAGAACAGTGTAAAAACAAACGCAGAAACTAATACACACAACCTACTCCCCCAAACATAAAAAGACCAAACCTAATCAAACAAACAAGGAAAGTAAAACAAACAAACAAAACCAGGAACAATACACCGCATTGTGGGAATGTTTATAATGGAGACAATTAGCCTGTGCCGTTGGCTACGATGAGTATCCCAGAGTGGCTCTTCAGTGCCACTTTAGTGGCCCTTCACTTCAGCCAGTCATATTCAGGAGTCTCTAGTGCTTTAGAGGTAATGGTAGGGTATTTGTGCTACTGCTGCTTTCAGTGAGTATCACTGTATGGTTCCCAGGCTGTGCTCTTCTCCCAGCTGCCATAGCTAGTGCTACCCAGCCTACCTCTTTCCACTGCCAGTGTTTCCAGCTCTCGTTTGCACCACAGCTCCTTCAGCCTTTTTGTAGCTCCTGGTTCCAGTGGCACCCAGGGTCAGGGAGACAACAGCCCTAGCTGGAACTACCCAGGCCATGGCATTCCCAGCTCCTGGCCATGCTGCAGCCCACTCAGTCCTTCTCTAATTTGCAGCTTCTGTGGCACCTGGTTCTGCAGAAACAACAGCCCAACGGTGCTGCTCTGAGTACCTCTCTCTTCTGCCTCCAACCCTTGCAACTCTCACTTGTGCCACAGCCCTCTCGGTCTCTCTCTTGTTCACGTTTCCAGCAATGCGTAGGACTGGCATGACATCCCTGGCAATACCTCAGTGTCTGAGATCCAAGTTCTGTGGGAAGAATGCTCGGTCCCACCTAGTGCTGAGGATGATGGCCTCCAGGTTAGGCACTGAGTGGCAGCTATTTCCATCCGTTTCTTCCACTGTAGGGTTTTGTAAGTCTCACAAAATGACATGCTCCCCGAACCTGTGCAGAGTGATGTGCCAGGGTGAGCGGCAGCCTCACTTGTTATTTTAACTACAAGGATTTCTGGATTTCACCTGGTCACTGACTGGCTCGAGTCGTATGGCAGTGATTGATCTCCCTACCCCCCATGCAGCTGCACACCTGCTGAACCATAGGAATAACTCAGAGCAGCCGTGAGAGCTACCCTTTAGTTTTCGGTTCATTTCTGAGTTGCCCAAGTTAATCGCCAGTGACCAAAATGAAACCAGTACCTTTTTTTATTATTTGCTTTAGATCGTACAGCACCAAGACGAACAACTCAACAGAAAGTCAATACTTGTAATGTGGAGTATTTTAATTTGCTGTATCTGTCCTTATGAGTTTCAAAAGGGGACATCTGTTTAAGCAGTCTGTTTTTTTGGTCTCTTTGGGAACTTAGGGCATGTGACACGAGTTTTCTGATACAGATCTCTTGCTGAACTTCAGAACATACTGTTGTGTTTTATTTCTTGTCAGACTATTAAGGTAAATCTTAGGTGTTTTATACAGCGTATATTTTGAGCTAGATTATTCTTACCATAATTTACAAATTTGGTGAAAATGCATCCAGGCATTTTCATGTGATATTGATAGGCATTCATGAAAATATTCAATACAATATTGTTTATAATTTGGAATAATTGAAAAATATTCGAAAGTAGTTTGGCATATTAAATAGCATATACAATATGTATTCCGATATATGTGCACTGATGAGAGTATGCTTTCTAAATGTCCTAACCACACGTGTAACTTTTGAAAAAATGTCATCTGAGGTTAATTAATAGTAGAGTTATGGATAATTTTTGTTTTCCTATTATACATTTTGGATGGAAAGAAAAAATTTTCATTCCAAAGCCAAATTGCATACCATTAACTCAATAGTAGTAAAATGCATAAATAAAACGGAAGAAAATGTTGGCTGTCAAAGTGTTAATGTTAGTTGTCTATGGATTATAGATGGTCATGAAAATCTTTCCTTCATCTTTGAAATTTAATGGCTGTGATTTTTTTTTTTTCGGCACCAGGGATCGAACTCACAACTTCGTGCCTACCAGACAGGTGCTTAAGCCATTGAGCCAAACTCCCGGCCCTTGACTGTGATATTTTTGGAACAGAAAAAAAAAACATTTTAATGAAATTGGATTTCATAGGATAAAACAAAACCATAGGACCGATGCATTGTGCTGTGCATTTTATTAGTTTATAGTTACAATATCGGTGTCTGAAATTGTTGGTTTTCCTTTTAAATAAGGGAGGGCTGATACATTTCCAGAATCATCTATCACAATTAATGAAAATCATTGCTTTTCTTTCCTGTGAAATAAAGGATGGTTGATGTTTTCTGAAACAGAGATGACAATTATTGTTTTGTTGTAGATATTAAAGGGTAAATGGAGAAAGTATATACTTTGTAACTAGCTCTGGTCCCAAGTTAATCTCTCTTTCAAGAGCATATTACTCATTTAGCATACATCCTTTAGTCCAGTATTTCCAACTGTGCAGTTTCATGAGGAAGAGTTCTATGTCTTAAAAGTAATTGTAGAACAGGGTATGGTGGTGCACACCTGTAATTACTCAGAAGGCTGAGGCAGGAAGATTGCTCCAAATTTGAGGCTAGCCTGGGCTACATAATAAACTCAAAGCCAGTCTGAACTACATAGTGAGACTTTATCTCAAAAACCAACAACAAAAAATGTTATTGTGTTGTGTATAATATGTGATGTTGATAATATGTGATGGTTGATAAAGTAGTAATATAGCTGATTTTATGACATTGACTAGACTGATTATTTAATATAGTAAACTCACTCTTTCAAGATTTACAGTGGCTTACACAATAATGGATAATATGAGGAAATGAAGGAACTGAAAGATTATGTGTATCTTGCCCAAGACCCCACTGTTTATAAGTGAGAAGGTCAGTGTGCAAAGCTTCTTCTAGAACAACCAAACATCTGACAATAAAAAAGGTAATTTATAGTGAACAGAAATTTATTAGCTTACAATTTTGGAGGCTGACAAGTCCAAAAATCAAGGTGCTGTCATCTAGCAAAAGCTTTCTGGCTGCATTCTAAGGTAGAAAGTGGAAAGGCAAGAAAATAAGAGAGGAGTTTGAACTCAGACTTTTATAACAGCCTCCATTCCACCCATGATGGTAGAGCCCTCATAGACTAATCACTTCTGAAATCTCCCACCTCTTGATATAGTTTCAGTGACAAGTAACTTCCAACATGAGTTTTGGAGGGGACAAACATTCAAACCACAGCAGTTGGGATGTAACCTCAAGTTGTCTGGCCTTGGAGTTGGCTGTCTTTCCTGCTACTCTGTCAAGCAGCCTGATAGACTTGGCTGGTAAACCAAAAACACAGGTGGCCCAGGTAGATTCGGACAATGTATAGCTTACACAGACAACAAAAGCAAGATCAATATAGTGTCAGCTTCCCATTTTGCTAGCCACTCAGGAGGACATCTGTATAGGATATGCTATGTACCCCCAAGTCCTCATACTTTTGATGGGGCTGAGTCTGATGCTTGTGATCAGTTTGTTGTCTAGCACCAGGATTAATGATGTGACTGCTACCCCCGCCCAGGGGTGGAGCTGAGATACAGTATAAGGGAAGGCGGGTCTTCCTCTTGCTTGCTTCCCGGCTTCCGCCCTCTCTCTCTCTCGCCAGCGCGGATTGTGGCCTGCAGCTTGCAGCCGCCATGAACTGTAGCCCCGTCATCCCATGCTGCCTTGGAGCCCACTTTATGGACTGAAACTCCCAAGAAACTGTAAGAATAAACCTTTCCTTCCCTAACTTTGGGCGTCAGGTGTTTTGTCTCGGCAACAAGCAAAAAGTAACTAAGACAACATCCAAGTAAACAAGGGCAGCTGACAAGGTTATGTGAGTGGTGGGGTAGCCTATTGCTGAGGAGCCAAGTGCAAAATGCAGCTAAACAGTTTTTACAGCTTGCAGCTGTCCTCTAAGGAAACTGATGTGGAGCCGTCTCTTATACTCTATTATCTAGATAAAATCTGTTAAGTGGGCAAATGAATCAGCTCATTTGAGCAAGGGAGAGAGGGAGCCAGGGAAGCAGCAGTAAATTGCAAGTTTAGTTGATAAGGCTATGAGGCAATATGCCCTCATGACATGGCCGGGGAGCTTTGTCTCGGTTTACTGAGCACCGTGTAACGTTTTAAGGCAGGATTATATAAGGCTGGGGTGTATTTCAAAGACAGCCTTGCATCAGGCTACTTGCTGAATCCAAATCAGAAAAAGTTTGAATGACCATTATATAATTATATTACTTACTGTTGAAAGTTTAAAAAGATATATTGTTGCAGTCGGCTGCTAAGAAGACACTAAAAAGATCCGTGCCTTTGTCATTGCTGTGCAGTTCTGTATTAGGAAGATAATTTTTCTCAATTTGCATGAATAGTTTCTTGGGTTTCCTAAATTAAATTCACGAACATAACTGTCTTTAGAAGACCATGGAAATGATTCTATAGTTAATTGTCTTGGCGTAATAGTTTAATACAAATTTAAGAAAAAAACCATGAAAAATTATGTTTATAAATACTGGAAAATGTCCGTAATCCAGAAGTTCTCCAAGATTACAGTTTTGTTCCAAATAGCATATGTCATTGATGAATAACTAATATAAATTGCCATAAATACTAATATTCATGAATGGGAATTTTTAAAAGAAACCTGGTCTAGATTATGGTTTGCTCAAGATCAAACCTTGCAATTAACCAAATTAGTGTAGATCCCATATAAGGAATATGTTTACTGAAGCCCAAATACAAACAAATTCCAACCCTAATTTTGAAGAGTACTGGATGAGGAGACAGAAGACTCCTGACTCCATCGTTAAGTCATTCATCTTAACAACAAATTCCTTACCTTTGAGCTGAAATGGTTTTTCATACTCTCTAAGGGATCTTTCAGACCCACTGAATCTAAGATTTTCATAATGTACCAAGATGCACTAACCTGTTTCAAGTTTTTCTGGTAGTTCTTCAGAATAGTAATATATTTCCTCTACACTGTCTTCTTACTATCTGGTTGAACTGCACTTGTTTATTATTCTGCAGCTAATAGTGAAGTTAACTAAACCCACAGGTGGAAATGTATGATTTACACAATTCACAATTGACCAAACTTCAATTACTGCTTTCTGAGAGGCAACAGTGGCTGTGATACACTAATGGACTTTTGTACAAACAGATAATCATAGTCTGTAATGGAAATGTAAAAAGACTTGAATTGATGTGTTTTCTATTGGTTGCTCATGTTTGCCAATATTAACTCATTGGGTTTTTATCTGTAACAAATATAAAGATTAAATGCAAATCTGCAAAGTGGTAGCTTTTTCTTTAAAGAGGTACCCTAAAATTCTGCCTTGTTCTTGAGTAACTGAATCTTGCAAGGGCTCTGTTGGTATTTAGACTACAGAAGATAGATTCACAATCCTGAATTTCAGAAATATTTTTGATAACTATAAGGCCATGATCTTTACTTATTTTTATTTCTTTTTAATTGACAAAAAATTCATTACCTCTAAACTTGCTTTCATGTTTAAATCCTGTGCTGTGTACATCCTTAATAATTTAATATTTAGAGTATAATAATGCTAAAAAGATTCAGACATTCTGATACGGGAAATCAAAATTACAATGAACTATTGTCTGAGTTGATCACTAGAGAGAGATTTCGAAGTGTTAATGCAAACAATAAAATCGCCTTAGTGTTTTTCTTTCAACAGGTTTAGTTTATGACTAGGAAGACATTGTTTTTGATTGTGTGACAGAAGAGTACTAATCTTGTGACTTAGTCACAAAGAGGGAAAGAGCAACTGCAATATCAGTAAAAGGTTTGTTAAGTAATATCAGTGATACTGAGAAACTGTCACATAGATTACATGTGATTGTAGTGAACTAAACACACAATTTACTTTGATTATTGGTGTCCATCTTTACTAGTACAATTTTGTCCCCAAGATCACATATAATCAGTTCTTCAAAAGATGTGTTTGAAATGGGGACGGCTGGTAGAAAGAGCAGTGACTTGGCTTTTATTACTAACTCTGCTACCATTTAACAATTGTGAATTTAGGCAAATCTTTTTCCTGCGATGATCCTCGGTTTCCACATTTGTAATGTGTAGATTAGACAGAAGATCCTTAAAGATTTCCTAAAATATGGTCCCAGGTCCACTTCTGGGCACTGAATATTTACCTGATGAATTACAAGTCAATCAAAGCATCATTTTATGAAGGCAAAAGGCAGCACAATTCTAGAGACTACCATTTTATACCAACTAGGGAAATCTATTATTATCTTTTAACACTTATACAGAGAGCTGTATGCCTGGCATTGGTCTAAGTCAATTATAAATACCGATTGAACAACTTTGGTCCTCACAACAGCCTGTGGGAGATTATATATATATATATATATATAGATATAGATATAGATATAGATATAGATATATTGATTGATTGCAGGAGTGAGGCTCAAATCCAGGGCCTGGTGCATGCTAAGTAAGCACTCTACTCCATCCCAAATGATATTTTTGTTGCCCCCATTTTATAGATGGAAAGCTGAGGTACAGAGAAGTTAGGTAATTTGCCCAAGGATGTACAGTTAGCAAGTGTCAGAGTTCTGATTCAGTCCGAGGCTGTCTGCCTCTAGAGTCCTTGTTCTTGAAGTTTATCTTATATTATTAACTTACTAAGAGAGCAATGAAAGGTTTCCAAACCCTGGTATTCCTAAGTTATAATCAGTACGTTGCTTAGGTTTACTGAAGACCCAACTTCAGGATTCTGAGGTTCGCACAGCACACAGCTAACTGCTGGAGTTCTCAGGGTTCACAGAAAGGACATTTTAGCAACAGTCCACTTTCAAAATTGTCTTGAAAGGGCTGTGGCTTGCCAGCTATTTTCTTACATGTTAATTTGTAAGTTACACCTCATGTGTTTTGGTGGATAGTTTCACCAACAGTGTGCTTTTCTTCATTCTCAGCTGTTATATCATTTCAATTGAGACTTATTAACAATAAGAAAAAGGACCATTGCTGAGTCATGCATTTCTTGGTGACCTCTGTCTTTGCTATCAAAGATCGTAAAGCTTTAAGATTACTTCTTGTAAGGGTTCAGGTTTGTGCTCATTTTCTTTATGTCCTACATTGACAAGTGAAGAAGATGGAGGAGTTGTTCCTTTACCTGGTTTTAGCTTATTCTTCCATCTACTCATGGGCAATTTGAAGATGATACAGCACAGTGGAGGTTATGCTGAGGTTGTACCTTGTTATGTGGTGTCATTTTCTCACCTGTTAACACCAACACAACCTGTTTTAAGATTAAGGTTTAATTTTAATGGGAGAGAAATGCAGTTCAATGTAGGTCTTTCCCCCCTAATTATTATAGTGGTCCAGATCAGATCTATCACTATTTATGAGAAAGTCTAGTCCCTTGAAGTTGTATGTCTTAGATTTTGGAAGAAGTAATATGTTCAAAAATAAAATATTCGTCTACCCAGTAAGTCCCAAATTAGAACAATTTCCGTGACAATTTCTTCAGTCTTCTTTAAAAATTTTTTTTCACTTTTCACATACAGAATCCACATTCTGTTGCTTGGCTTTCATTATATTAATTTGTATAGGAAATTTCATATGTTTTAATTTGGTGTCACTTGCTGATATTTTTAGACACAGCAAAATGAAGTTATTATCTGCCGGTAAAATAATTCATAACCAAGTGTCTTAGTTACTTTTTACTCGTTGCCGAGACAAAATACCTGATGCCCAAAATTAGGGAAGGAAAGGTTTATTCTTACAGTTTCTCGGGAGTTTCAGTCCATAAAGTGGGCTCCAAGGCAGCATGGGATGATGGGGCTACAGTTCATGGCGGCTGCAAGCTGCAAGCCGCAATCCGTGCTAGCGAGAGAGAGAGGCAGAAGAGGAAACGGAAGAGGAAGACCCACCTTCCCTTACGCTGTATGTCAGCTCCACCCCTGGGTGGGCACAGCGCTCACATTGTCAATCAACAAACCAACAAAAAACCAATAACTCAGCCCCATCAAAATTATATGAGGACTTGGGGGTACACTGCATACCCAGTACACCAAGTTAGGTCATTAGTCTTATCATTAACAAATATTTTACATACATATGAGTTTATGTCCATTGGTAGAATCATCAACAACAAATATATATTAATCTGAAAGTATAGGCAGGCATACAATGGGATGTGGCATATGGGCCACTGAATGTTAGGAAAATGTTCTTCTTTGGGGAGAGAAGATGTATGTATATCTTAGTTACTTTTCTCTAGTTGCTGAGACAAAATATCTGATGCCCAAAATTAAGAGAGGAAAGGTTTATTCAGCTGTTTGTAGAGGTTTCAGTCCACAACTGGCTGACTCCAAAGCAGGGTGGCGCATGGCAGGGGAGCAACAGTTCATGACAGCATAAGACTTGAAAATCAACCACCAAATCTCAATAGTGTCTTCTTGCCCTTTTTATACTCTATCCAAGCTGCTGGGATTATGGTGGTGCCAATCCAATTACTGGGCTGATCCAGGGATCACCCACCCTTAACCCTAGCACTTTAATGCCGGCATTGCACCACCAATCAATCACACACTCTAGATTCAGCCGCCTCCAAAAAAACTCTATGACCCCATGAGGCTTTGGGGGGACATCTAGACACAAACCATAACAGTATATTAAGTGAGACATGGAAATGCCAGGGGACCAAACAGTGATGTATGTACCAAGTGATAGGGAGGTTCAGTAAAGTGACTGGTTGTTGAGGACAGGATATGTGAGGTTGGTAGAAATCTTGAAGTAAATCAAAGAGGTAGAAATCTTGAAGTAGATTTGGATTTTTTCCTGATAGTCCTGACTAAACCTATGGGTATTGCAGCGTTACTCAAAATTTTCAAGAGAAACAGAATGACTCAGGTGTGTGTGTGTGTGTGTGTGTGTGTGTGTGTGTGTGTGTGCCTGAGGAGATTTACTATGGGAACTGGCTCATGTGCTTATGGGAGCCAAAACATCCCACAATTTGCCATCTGCAAGCTGGAGAATGAGTCAAACCAGAGGTGTAATTCGTTTCTTCTCAAAAATTCACTAGAGAGAGCAAATTGATGAGCTGATAGTTACTTTGGGTCTAAGTCCTCACATCTGGGGACTGAGAGCTTTGAAGTTCTAGCGAAGTGATGGTGAACCTATGGCATATGTGTTGTGTTTTTCTTTTAAGACAAAAGATATTGACATATGAGTTGTTTGTTCTATGCTAAAACCTCAGTATTCAGGTTTAACTGTAGTGTTGGCACTTTGCAATAAATGAGTTTGGGATTACAGTTTGGCACTCGGTCTCTAAAAAGTTCACCGCAGCTGTTCCAGGGCAAAAGAAAATGACTCTCCAACTTCAACAAAAGAGAAGAAATTCATCCTTCTTCACTTTTTTGCTCCATTCTGGAATTTAGTGGATTGGTTAATGACTGCCTGATTTTTTTTTACTCAGAGTAACAATCCAAATATTGTCTCTTTTGGAAAGACCCTCCCAGAGATATTCAGAACAATGTTTTACCAGTTATCTGGGTACCCCTTTGCCCAGTCAATGTTACATATAAAATTAGCTAGCACAACGTTTTAAAACGTTTTAAATAATCCCTTTCCATCTTTTGCTTAGATTTTTTGAAACACATCCCATTATCAACCAGAAGAGCATCCATTGTTCTTTTTATGGCCTATAAGAGATTCTATGATCAGGACTCTGCCTACATTGCCAATCATATCTCGGAGTCTCCCTCACATTTGCTCTGCTTTAGACCCTAGCTTTCTCTTCGTTGAATATGATAATATTGTTCTCCCCCTGAGGTCTTTTAACTTGGTGTTCTCTCTCTCTAGCACCTTCCTCCTTTGTCTTTATAGGTGGAAGGACTCCTTTTCATGATAGAGATTTCAAATCAAATGTGACTTCCTCCTCAGTGAAGCCTTCTCTGACCACCAGAGTTAGATTACAGGTGTGTGGTACTAACTTAGTTCCATGATTGAAATTATCATATTTCTGGCTGTGGCTGAATGGGTTTACTGGAGAGGCCCCTCTCTGGGTGTGGGTGGCACCACCAAATGTACTTGCCGCCTGAATGGGATGAGAGGTGGAAGATAGGTTTTTTCTGCTTGCTGCCTTCTACCAGTCACATCATGAACCATTTCTCCTCTGTGATACACCTCTGTTATGCTGCCCGCCCTTTGAGCCAGCTAACTATGGACTGAATCCTCTACTAAGTATGAGCTGAAGTAAACTTTTCCTCCCTTCACATGTGGGTGTCAGATTCTTTGTCCCACCAACGAGAAATGTAAGACAGAGTAATACCTAGGGACACCCACAAATGTAGTTACTGATTTCCTAGGCACATCCCTGTTCAATCCAGTTGGCAATTAAGATTAGCCATCACAAGCAGTAATTGTTTATTGCCTTTTCACTTGAAGGGTTTTCAACTCAAGCACCATAAGGTCCAATTCAAACTGATTTATTGCTTAAGGAGATATATTACTATGTATTTCATACAGTCCAGAGGCCAGGTGGTTACACAACTGGTTATAATAGCTTTGTGACACTACTAACAAGTACTTGCATTCTTTCCACTTATTCATTTGGCCATCTTTAGCCTCAGGCTTATCCTTTCATCTTGAAAAAGTGGCTTCCGGATGGCTTCAAGAATACTATATTCACAAGGCACCTCACAAGGCCTGAATCTTTATTCTGTTTGAGACAGGGTCTCACTATGCTGTTCAAGTTGGCCTTGAGCTCACTTTGTAGCTCAAGATGGCCTGGAATTCACAGAGAACCTCTTGCTTCACCTTCCCAGGTGCTGGGATTACAGGCATGCACCACCACACCCTGCTCTGAGTCTTTTTTTAAGGGTGAAGAAATTTGTCTCAGAAATCTCCTAGTATTTTTTCCCTCACATTTTACTACTAAATAAATCTGGTAACTAAGATATTATGCTAGGCATGTATAACAGTGAAAGCAAGACTTAAGTCTTATGAAATAATTTTTATTTAAGACCCTAGGGAGGCACTCTTCTTCCTTGCCAATTTCAGGACATTAGGGAAAACAGAGATATGGCATGTGGAGAGTTGAAGAGAGGAGAGGGCAATGGGAAAAAAGAGGAGCTAAAATATATCAGGTCCAGGCACAGATTTCCTATGATGAATGTGATCATTGTGCACATCTAAATTGCACCTATAAATTTAATTTTTAAAAAATCATTTTTATTATCTTTGGAGTCTGCTTGAGAAGATGTGCCCTCAAGTCTGTTGTGATCTAGCCTTGCTAATATAGAAGCCTTGCAGTAGGCAGGTTTATCCATTCAGCCATAGTAGTACGTAAGCCAGAGTAGCTTCCCTCCTATCTTCCAGGGGCTGAGCCTCTGTATGAGCACAGAGTGGCTAGAAGTTGAAGTGAGCACAGAACTCGTTCTTCTCATACCTACCAATTAGACAAGTCATTTCACCGAGAACAGAGCTTACTTTATTATTATTGAGATTTTCTTTCATTAGAAAGTGAGAATCAATGGAATAGTACACCACAGTGACTTTTGTTTAGCTTAGTTTGGCTTTAGACAATGATTTAGAATTGCTTGTTAGAAAATCTTTCTCTGTGACACAAAGCCATACCTTAACACAATGTGAACCAGTGAGTGATATAAATATATTTTGTTTGCATATGCACATGCATGAGTCTTTTTGTCACTCAGCTGTTTCTTGCCACTAGTGGGACCCTACAAGTGATGTTTTGGGTGATAAGGACCATGATGTTACCTAGAACTTCTGAAGTGGCAGAATCAGAGGTTTTAGTTAAATCATATTTTGAGAAAAGTGAGACTTTAGACCTGGAAAAATAGTAACAAGTTTTGGGTTCAAGATGTGAGAGGAAACTATTGCTAGCATAGCAAGCCATAAGGGTCAAAGCTGGGATGATTCAAACTGCTTAGGACACTAAATAAAAGGTTGCCAAAGCAGATCCAAGAAAGACTGTGGATTACTGTTATAAAGCCCCTACACTGTGGTGGAGTGAAATTGGCCTGACTCTAATCTGTGAATATTTTTTTCATAAATGTACTTTGCAGGGCTAAATATCAGCTGTATTAAACACAGACTCTTCGAAATCATGAGGGAGGATACACTCCCAGTGTTGCTTGTTTAATCCAGTCTTCTGTATATTTTGATAGAATGTGGGTTGCTTGAGGAAGATGCTGATTAGGGTTGGGGATGTAGCTCAGTAGTGGAGTCCTTATCTAGCATGTGTGAGGCTATGGGTTCAATTCCCAGCATAGCCCTCACCCCCAACGAAAAGACACTGGTTAGAACAAGCTTCTAAGTAACTTTCCTAACTACATTGGGAACTGTTGAACAGCTGTGTTGCCTGGGAAATTTCTAGGTTGGCACTGTTAGCATCTTCACCAGGCTTGGATCTAGAATTGTGTGGGAAGATGTGAAAATACTTCTTCTGGGAGTCTGTATCTATCCTGAGGATTGGAAATGAGGTTCACATGTGTTTTTTACAGCCATTACATACCAGATAAAAATCTACTTAGTCGAGTTTTCAAGGAGTGTCCATCACTTGTACCCTAGATAATTTGTGTTAAAATTGTTCACTCTGGTCTAAGCACAACTAACTGCAGAATTGTTCAGGATAGTCCGTTCCCTCCAGTTCTTTCTGTTGAAATGTCCAGTAAGAATCACTTTGTAGAAACATCAATAAATGAAGTTTAAGATTGTGATTTCCTTTCAGAATCACACAATAAAAAATTATTTAGGCACATCTTTCCAAAAGGATATCTTGTTCAAAACTTTAATATCACAACTGAGGGAGGTTGAGGTCTTTATTTTTCTTACATTTTGTAAATTTTATTTTTTATTGTTATAGATGTAAAATAGACAAACTTATGAAAGTAATAGCATTTTAATTTTAATTCCTTTTTCAAAATGTGTAATACATTAGCTATCTTGCCCCACAGGGAAGAATCTAATTGAAATACTGAATTCATTTCTTTGAGACAGAAATAGTAAGAGGTAATGGCATACTCTGACACCTTAGCTGCTTTTTAGAATCCCTGGGAGACTAGGCAGGTTGGCATAACAGTGTCACATTTTTGTTACAAACAAATATCAGCCTTCTGCAATTTCTTTATCATGAGTTGTTTATTTCTGCTGTTTAAAATGTTTTTGCATCCAGCTAATATATGATCATCTTTGGGGTCTCTTAAGAAGCTTTGTATACATCAAGGAGATATAAAAATAATACTACATTTTCCTTGAAAAACAAGCAGATTATGAATCTCAACACCTTCAGAGTACAGGAGTGATTCAGCTATGGATACTGTAAGACAGGAATGGGTGGATACAAGATAGAATTGGTCATGGTTAGGAGCTGGTGATGTCACTGGTGTGTCTACAATATTGCCCTGCTAATTCTTTACTAAATATAGTTGCCATAACTGCTGTCATAAGGCCATTAGACCACATGCCACACTGTTCTGCAATTATTTATGTGTCTCTTTTCCTCTTGGAAGTTTCTGTTTTTCAAGGGCATGGGCCATGTCTCATTCACTCCTCTACTCCTTGCGGTGTTAAAACTTAGTGCTAGACCCAGCATAGGTGCTCTGTAAAAGCTTCCTGTTTGCTAGGTAGAGGGAAATGGAACATATTGTATTCACTATTTTTATTCCATTATCTGATTTGTCAAATCCCAAGCTCCATACAATGGCTGATGTGACTGCTAATCCCTGACTTGTCAACTTCATTGGATTAAGAAATACCTAATAGATTAGTAAAGCATGATCTTAGGTCTTTATGGACCGTGGAGGGGTGATCTAGAGTACTATCTCTGGTCTCTAGTCCTTTCCTCTCTGGCACTGTTACCCTGCTCTGTTCCTTGGCTGTCATGAATTAAGTAGCTTTGTTCTATCATGTCCTTCTGCCATGACGTTCCTGCCTTGGAACTGACTGACCATGGACCAAATTCTCCCCAAAATGTGAGCTAGATTAAATCTTTCCTCCATTAAGTTGTGGATATTGGGTATTGTGCCTCAGCAATGAGAAAGATAATACAACTGAGGTGTTACAAATTTGCCTCATTCTTGTTTTCTTGCAGATACATTCCCTTAACTTCAACTATGGGTTCTGTCCCATTGTAAACTACGTGTACTCAAAGGACAAGTGTATGACTACACATCTTTTCTTTCTTTTTTTATATGATGCTGGGGATTGAACTCAGGGCATTTTGCATGCTAGGTAAGAACTCTAACACCGAACCACATCCCCAACCCCTGCACATCTTTTCATTTCTTAACTTGTGTATTAGGCTGATATTTGCGGGTAATCATAAGATGGGTTATGTTTAGATCTTCTAGATCCTCTATGGGGGATAAGAATGAATGCAATCATTTGTTTAAATACCCAATTTTCCAAACTTCTCTTGGCTCAAAATGTCTGAGGATATTGGTTTGTTGGGCCTTGAGCTCTACTCTGGTTAGTGCATGGAAAATGATTTGCTGCCCGATTTTCATTTCATGAGTTTCTGAAGTGAACAGCTGTCATCTTTTATGGGAGGTTTTCCTGTATTTTGTAATACAGATATTTATGTTGAGGGTGGGAATGGAACCATATTTTATGTGTTCCAGTAGCATAACAAGTTCCAAAAGGACTATTTTTGGGAATTTGATAACCAACAGAGGTAAAACCTAGTTTGAGACACTTCCCTATTGCACTTTCTTTAATAACCTTCTTCTGGCATGCATAGCACCAGGGGATCACCTCTCATGTGCATAACTTTCCTGAATTATCTATAGGGTACTAATACAATGTACAACTTAAGAGAGATGATGCTTGGAAAACATACATTCCAAATTTAGATATTCCAGTAAGGGCAGTCATCTATTCTGAAGGATGTTGCCATTGTTCAAAATATGTTCTGAATTATTCCTGCTTTTATAGATAATTATCTAGCCAAATGAGGACATATTTCCTGTAGCTTTATTTTAAAATGCACTTTAAACTAAGATCACTATTATTTACTTTCAAATGCGTATTAGACTGAGAATGATATCTGCGGCCATACCATCCTGAACGCGCTTGATCTTGTCTAGACTGAGAATGATTACCCGATTCAGGGGATTTGGTTGAGTCACTTTTAAATTGTTCAGAAATGAAAAATGGGCTCGAAGAGTGAAGCATTGCCTCTACTGAGAAGAAACAAATGAACCAAGGAATAAACCTTTCTGAAGCTCATCCAGATGAATGACAAACATGTTTGGAGTTCTGGCAGCATCACTGGAATTACTGCATGGCTTCCTACAGAGAGGAAGTGGAGGCAAAGGCAGTCATCTTCAAAATTGATTGTCAGAGAAGAATGAGCCTCAGACACCATAAAATTGTGGCATGACCTGTGTGAAAATTGTGGTGTGACCTCAGACACCATGAAAACTGTGGTGTGACCTGTGTGACTAGTTTATTGACCAAACTGGACTCAGTGGGGTGAAGTCATGAAAGCACTTTAATTTCTCACAATAGTGACTTTCAGGCTCTTTCCATAAGATTTCCTTTCCTGCTCATGGACAGAATCTCAAACAGCTTCCAAGGCTTTTTCAGTTGCTTCCACTTTTAGTTCCTCTTTTCTTTACTTTCTCTTTATCCTTTCCCTTTTCCCCTTTCCTTTCCCTTTCTTTCCTTTCCTATCCTCTGTGTTTATATCTCTCTGTCTCTTCTGTCTGTCTGTCTGCCTGTCTGCCTCTCTCCCTCTCTCTTTCTCTGTATTTTAAACTGACTTTGAACTCTCTTTGTAGTTCAAAGCTGACTGACTTCAAACTCACAATCCTTCTGCTTCAGCCTTCCAAATGCTGGGATCACATGTGTGCCACCACACTCAGCAATCACTTACAGTTTAAATGAACAATCTCTGACTGAAGTTAAAAGTCCCAGTGGGGCACCCTGGCTGTAGCTCAGTGACACAGCACCTGCCTGGCAAGTGCAAGGTCCTGAATTTAATTTCCAGTACAAAACAAACAAACAAAACAATGACAACAACATCAAAGAACTCCGGCAACCAAAATCCAGAACTTGGGTCTCCTGGGTCTCTTGATACAAATCTT
Source organism: Dasyprocta punctata (assembly GCA_004363535.1). Taxonomy (NCBI): domain Eukaryota; kingdom Metazoa; phylum Chordata; class Mammalia; order Rodentia; family Dasyproctidae; genus Dasyprocta; species Dasyprocta punctata. Next base: position 158,077 of record RJWM01000324.1, read on the forward strand.
TCCAACTCCTGTTCAGCTCCTGACCTAACCTAGTCTCTGAAGCATTCAATACAGAAGGTGGAGCTGTTGCAGAGTATGAACCCTAGAAGTGGATGCTGAGATGAGGATTTGCAAGCACGTTGTTTATTGGCGAGTGTTCTTGGGACTGACACCTGTGGATAAAAAGAAGAGGAAAGAGGTAGGACTAGAAGAGGTAACTGAGTGGCAATACATCTTACTTGAGGTCCTGGCCAATCCTACGAGGAGCTGAAGGTGAGCTTTGGAGTTGTCCTGAGTTGAGCGAAGGGGCCAGGCTTTTCTACCTGGCAGTCATCAGTCTTCATATGAAGGTCATCCTTCCCGAAAGGCAATATGACCTTAGGCAAGGGGGCAGTTTTCTTTTTTTCTTTCTTTTTTTATTTTTTAAAGATAGTAAAATCCAACAGAACATAACAGAACAAAATCAATCAAAACAAAGCAGTAGAACTGGTACAAAACTTCGAAGAAAGATAATGTGAATACAATAGCTACTATAGTATATCTTGTTATCTTCAGCATAGCTGACCATTCCAACAGGTATAGTAGAATTGAACCAAAAGCAAAACAGAATAAAACCAATGAAAACAGAATATAAAATAAAGCAAAAAGAACAATGATCAAAGTAAAGCAAAACAGTGAGAACCATATTGGGCCTCAAAGACAAGACAGAAGAGAATCCCCCGTATTTGCTACATTGCCTACTGTAATGTTCCAAAGAGATGCTCAGGTTGCCAACCGGAGGCCTGCAAAATCTACGAAACAATACTAGCATTTAGTTGCTTAATATTCCTTAGTTGCTATTAATTTAGCCAGATCTTTGAACCAGCAGGTTGCTTATGGGGGGCGGGGTGGGGGAGTTTGTCCTTGATTACAAGCGGTGCTGCTCAGGCCCAGCGAGGTGGGTCCTGGAGGGGCCCATTCTTGTTCTCCTCTGGGGGTCCACGTGGGTCGCCCAGTCCCCCAGAAGCAAGGGAGCAGTTTTCATCTGAGGAAATATCCATATCGAGATTCTTCACAGTTTGGAATTTGAATATCCCCCAGGGTAGGGGTATTGGGAGAAAGTGGAACCTTTGGGAGGTGAGTTTAGCTGGAAGCCTTTTGGTTATGGAGAAGCTTCCTTCTTAGGATATTATGAAACCTCAGCCTCTTCCTCTTCCTTTGTTCTCTGCTGTGTGATGGTAATAGTTTTGTGCCATGCTATGTTATGCTGCCTCATCAGAAGTTCGAAACAATTACTTCTGTGCTGAATCCTTCAGAAATCTGAGCCAAAACAAACCTTATCTCTTTATAAATTCATTATGTCAGGAATTTGGTAATGGTAATAGAAATCTGATTAATAATGGATCAGAACTGCAGACTATTAACTGGCACCAGTTAGAGGATGAGGAATAAAGTCTTTAATCCCAAATAAAGAACTAGGCAGCACATCAAGGTGTCCACCAAAGAGGTAGAATGTGTCCTTTCTTCCTTATCATCCTCCGCTTATGATACTTCTGGGTTTACTCGAGTCCTATAGATAACAAAAGGCAATAAGCAAGACTTTATATGACTAGGGCGGCCTTATTCTAGCATTCTCTGGCTGTGATGTGGGCCCCAATACAGACTTTTCCTCTTTTAAGGTGTTTTGAAGCATTCTCTGGAGACACCCCAATGTGAAGAAATGCTACTGAACCATCTCCATCATGGGCTATGTATCTACTCAACTGATGCCCTTTGACTTCTCCCATTCCTGTTTTCTTGCTCCTGACAGTACAACTGACACACTTTCTTTTGAGATATCCCTGCTATGAGAGTTCCATCTCTTAGGTTGGGCCTTTTCAGAACTCATGCTATCAACCTTCTTCAGTGCTTATTGTTGCCCATGAAAATATTTTTGCTCACCAAACTCTGCCCATACCAGTAGCTTCATTGGTCATCCACATTAGCCTATATTTCACCTTGACTTCTATGCATCATCAGGGACCAGATTCCATGTTTTCTAACTTCTAGGAGACACACGACAAGTTCTCCAGGCAGTTTTGAAGTCTTCCTACTTGGCTCAATGCTACCCATATGGTACTAGTCACTGTGTTTGGAATGGTGCTTTTGGATAATTGATGCATTGAATCCTAATGAGATGTCAATTAGGTAAAATCTCTTGAGTTTTGAGGAATCACATAATCACCAGTGGATTTTTTAAACAATTGGGCATCATTCCCTTGAGAAGCAGGCTTCTGTTACTGCATAGGGTTGATGCATGCTGCCTTTGTAGAAATGGGAATAAATCTACAAGCTTAGTGCCTGACTAACAGAGGCCTTGTACTCTGCTATCCTTTTCCAACAGGGAGTCAAGGCTGACCTCGCTTTGTATATATATGAACTGGATGGTGTCTGCCTTATACAATCTCAGTGTCTGTGAAAGGTACCACATGTATTTGGAATGTGCTTAGGTAGTCAGTGTGCGATCAGTGGTGTCTTGAGTTGGTGAAGAAAGGTGGGTAGTTAGACCTTACATATTGTAATTGTGGGGGTCCAAAATTTAAAGAACCTCATTGTGTTTTGGGCTTGTGTGCAATGCCTCATCTTCGTCTCTACAATTGAATAGCAAGAGCTCTATTAGACTCACAAGGATGTTTGAGGGCCCGATGCAATGGCAGAGGTAAAAGTAATACATTAGAAATATAAAAAAAGCATATCATTATACATTCTTGGAATGTTTGAACCTATTCTGCACTGAAGATGAGAAAGAAACCACCAATTTGTTAGGTCATGCTTTCTTGATGTTATTCTGGCTAAAATGTAAAATCTCTAATGGTTACATAGTTATACCTACTGACAAAATTGAAAGGAAATTCTTTAAACCAGATCATTTTTCAGGAAGGCGTAGAAGCTGCACATGGCACCAGTAGCATGATTTGCAGCTAATAAGACCCTGTGCTATCTTTAAAAGTTACTTATTTGGAGCAGTACTCCAGGAAATCTAATTTGAGATCATTTAAATGTCAGTGAATTAAGGGGCCCAGATGATTAAATATAGTGTATATATATTAAAAATTGCAAGAATGAAAGGCAAGAACATTATTCTCATTCTGATTAGGGACTGATGCCCAATGTTCTTCCTTAGTGTAGTAGGTGAAATCTATACATTTGATTACATATTTTCTGAAATCTCAGTAGTGGATCACAAGTGTGGAGAGGAGGGAGTTTGTTATCTTTAAGACTACCAAGTGCTTGCCTTTGTTTGCAGGGTAAAGCTAAACTGTAGAAAGTGTTATAAAATTCTTTAGATCTGCAGTTATGCCTTTTGTTCCAAGATTTCTTTGTTGCCACATTAATGCTAAACACTTTTATTGAATGTTTTCTATATTCTAAGCAACAGGAATTGAGAAAGAGAAATAACTCACAGAAGGGTGAAGTGTTAGTGTTTTAGAGTTTGTCTGAGACTAGGGAAAATATGCTGGACATTTAGTAATGAACTTGCAAATTTGTGAAGATGCAGGTTTTCAGCACTCATCTCCAGAACCTGTTCCAGAGAGCTGACTTACTGCCCTGATATCTGAATTGCTAGCTACCAAGAACATCTGATGATTCTGATACACACTTTAAAAAGCACTAGTCTAGGGGAAGCAACAGATACATGCAAAGAACTGTGTTTAAAGTAGAGTTACAGAGCTAAGAATATTATGAAGAATGGGAAGATGACATAAGTAGCAAAATCTGGAGAAGTTTGTGAAAGAAAGTATGTTTGAATTAAGCAATAGGGAATGGATAGCACTGCTACAGGAGGATATGGTGAGATGAGAGTGGGGAGAACTGGAGAGAAGGCAGATAGAGGACATTCTAGGTGAATGGTTAACAATCAAAAAGGCACATATTGTGGCTGTGGTGGTTTAGCTTGGTTGTGTCAAACTAATTGACTTGGGAAGCCCACAGGATTGGTGGAACACATGTCTAGATGTGTCAGGGAGAGGCAACAAAATAGAATACTTTGAGTAACTTGGGTACTCTCTCTGGTGCTTCACCCCTTCTACTCTGGCTCTGTTTTTCCTGCTTGTCTTCCAGGCAGCCCCCTCAAACTAAGCATCTTTGCTCTATCACTCGCTTCAGGTATGATATTCCTGCTTTGGAGCCAGCCAACAAAGGACTAAATCCCATGAAATGATGAGATTAATTAAACCTCTCCTCTGCTAAGATATTGAGTATTGTGTCTTAGCAATGGGAAAGCTGGCTAATACAGTGGGCAATGACAAATAATCTGATATAAGTAGACAGCAAAATTTCTGTAATATTTCAGTGAGGAAATGATATAGACTTAATGCTTGTGTTCTCCTTATTCATATTTTGAAATCCTTACCTTTAGCATACCAGATGTAAGGAAGTGGAGCATCTGATATGTGATTAGGCCATGAGGGTGGAGGGCTCATGGATAAGATTAGTGTCCTTAAACAGGAGTTTGTAGAGACCTTCCTCACCCAGAAAAGCTTCTTCATCCCTTCTGTTATGTGAGGATGCAGTGGGATGCTCATCTGTGAACTAGAATGTAGGCCCTTACTAGACAACAAACCTGCCAGCATCTTAATCTTGGGCTCCATACTCTCTAGAATTGCAAGAAATAAATTAGTTATTTAGAAGGCTATCAAGTCTAAGGTAGTTTGTCGTACCAGCCCAAATGGACTAACACAGAATTGGTACTGAGAAGTGGAGGTGCTGATGTAATGAATACTTAAAAAATAAGAAAGTAGCTTTAAAATTGGTTAATTGGGTAAAGGCTAACAGAATTTGGAGCAGTAGTCTAGAAAAAGCCCACACTGACATCAACAGACTGAAGAACAATTCTGTTGTGGGCTCAGAAAGAAAAGAGAACTGTGGGGAAAGCCTCTATTTTCTTAGAAAATAGGCTACTATAAACAAAATGTTAGTAGAAATATGGACAATTAAATTCATTTTGATGAGGTCTCAGATGGAAATGAGAACAGTTACTGGAAACTCGATGAAAGGAAATCTTTATCAAAAAAGTGGCAAACGATGAGGCTGAATTGTATTCATGTTCAAGTTTTGTGAGAAGTAGAACTTGCAAGCAATGAAATTTCATTCTTAGCTAAAGCTATTGCTAAAGGAAGTATTGAAGGTGTGCCTTTGGCTTCCCCTCAGTGCTTCTAATTAAATGCAAGAAGAGAAAAATGACTTAAAGAATTGTTAAGCCAGAAAGGAAGCAGAAATTAAAGATTCAAAGAATTCTCAGCTTATTGATATTGCAAAAACTGAGAGAGCATGTTCAAAAGAGAAAATTAAGGGTGTGGCTAAGCATCCCTTTGATAAGTAAATTAGTGTGGGTGTGAATCACTAAGGTAATCAGCTGTTTCTGCAGGAAAAGTGCCACTTTGAACTGAAAGGAAGAAGACAGGGAGGAATTAAAGAAGACTGTCAAAGTTCTCATATTTCACAGGATGGTACTATGGGTTTATAAAATTGTTTGGGTGAGAACATGTGTGAGGTTGCTTTTCATTTTTTATTCAGTCTTTTATTTTGAGATGGGTCTTCCTATGTTGCCAGGTTGGCCTCAAACTCTGATCAAGTGATTTTCTTCCATTGGTCTCCAGAGAACACGGGACCATAGGTGTGTACCACCATGGCCAGCTTGAGTGTCTAGTATGCTACAGACTACCTAGAATAAAATGAGGAATAAAGGCAAATGTAGCCATTGCTCTGTGGAGTTACAGAAAAAATGGAGAATTATGACTGAGACAAGTGCTAAGAAGGAAAAGAATGAGGTAAAATAAAAACAGTAACAGCAACAATAATAACAACAGCAGCTGATAGCCCCTTGCTCTTTTACTGCGGGGGTATGTACTACCATTCTTGACCTAGTTAGGGACTTTCAAGCTATAGCTGGGATCTGAAAGAAGAGAAGGTGTTAATTAGATGAAAATATACATAGACATCATCAGGCAAGAGGGAGTGACTTACTAAATACAGTGGTACTTAGGTTTAGGGAATATTTTTGTTTGCAAACAGAAGCTTTTAGCAAAATTTTGTTTTTGTTTGTAAACACTACATCAGGTGACAAACATAACCATGACCATCTTTCACACACAAAACAAACGTGACTGTCTTAGTTACTTTTTCTTGTTGCTGAGACAAAACACCTGATGCCCAAAATTAGAGAAGGAAATGTTTATTTCTTACAGTTCTTGGGGATTTCAGTCCATACTCAGTTGGCTCCAAGGCAGCATGGCCTGGCAAGGTAGCCATTCATGGAGGTTGCAAAACAGCCAGGCACGAACCTGCAAGAGAAAGACATGCCTTCTTCCTGCCTTCACACTGTGTATCTGCTCCACCCCTGGGTGGGTGCTGCGCTATCAATCCCAGCGCCAAACAACAAACCGATCACGAATGTTAGACTCAGCCGTGTCCATACCATGATTACATGAGACTTGCTGGGGCCACAGGAACATAAACTATAACAGTGACCATCTTTTCCAAAATTACAGAGCAAATAGTGTTCACAAACTGAGGTACTACATATGTTGGTAGTGATGGTGGGAAGCAGTGTAGAGAGACTTGAAAGAAGACCAGTGAGATGGAGTGGAGTGAGAAAGAAAGATAATACAGTCATGTAATGCTGTTCGTGATTACATTAACATTCACTAATTACAACTCTAAACACACAGTCCAATTTTTCTTTTCTTTTCTTTTTTCTTTTTTTTTTTAAATTTTTTTGGTACTGGGGATCAAACTCACAACCTCACTCCTGCCAGGCAGGTGCTCACACCACTGAGCTAAATCCCTAGTCCTATTTTTTTGAGACAGGGTCTCACTATGCAGTTCAGGCTGACCTTGAACTCACTTTGTAACCCAGGCTGGACTCAAACTCAACAATGATCCTCCTGCCTCAGCCTCCCAAGTGCTGGGATTAAAGGCATGTGGCACCACGCCCGGCTTGTCCAATTTTTCTTTAAGCCTGTAAATTCAACTGAAAAACCTATTGTTTGGGCTGGTTGATTTAGCTCATCACCACAGTGCCTCTTGGCAAGTGTGAGGTCCTGAGTTTGATTCCTGCTACAAAAACAAAACGAAACACCTATCATTCCATTTGCAGACCTAGTATTTTCATAAAAATCACTAGTGGATTGGTAAATGGTGGTCAATTTAAACACCAGCTGAACTGAATTAATGTGGTGCTGAGCATGGATGGCCCACTTGAAGACTGTTGCCAGCATAAAAAAGAGACCTGGAGAGGAAGAGAAGTGTGTAGGTTCTCTTAACTGTTGCTGCTGCTTAGGGCTGTTGGTTCTCCTGGTGGGGCTTGTCATGCTAGCTCCCCTGATATGAATTCAGCAGTTATCACCAGTGGAGCTCGGGACCTTGTTGCTGAGAATGACTGTGGTTCACTTTATGGGAGCTCTGGTCCTTATGTTGAGCATTGCTTCCTGGCTCTGGAGGGGAAGATGTGTTCTGTTCAATCTCCAGGAGAAGCTTGTCATGCTGGCTTCCTGATATGAACTCAGCTGTTCTCATCTTTGGAGGAGCTCAGGACCTCACTGTTGCTGAGGATGACTGTGATACTTTTCAGGGGAACTCTGGTTCTTATTTTGAGTGTCACTTATTAGCTCCAGTGCAGAATCCTCACCCTACTTGCACAGATCATTCACGCCACTGGCATAGACTTTATAGCTTCCATTGCTGACCTTTGGGCCTTCCCAGCACAGATCCATAAAACAGACTTGCATGAGTCATTGTTGTGGGCTCTAGGTCTCCAGTTGTATTCCTGGGAGGCATTGTCATGGGCTCTAGGTCTTCAGCTGTACTCATGCAGGGCATTGCTGTGGGATCCAGGCTCTCAGCTGGATTTTCTAGGTCTTTAGTGTTGTGGACAGATTTCCTGAACTTTCTTGTATTTAACTCTGGGTGATCATCATAAAATAACACTATTAATTCTGTGTCCTGTATGTAACTCTTCTCCTTGCAACCCCTGCCTACAACAATAACCTTCACTTGCTCTTTAACTCATAAGACCCTTTTTCATTTTTATGCTAATTACATTTAGAAACTTAGTAAATTTGATTATCATATAGACTTCAAATGCCTGATAGGGCAATCTTGCAAATCTAACAAGCAAAATGTTTCCAAGTTCTACACTAATGGTTGTAAATCTAACTAGCCAAAATTATAAAGCACATTCTGATAAGAATAGAAAACACATATGAACAAAACAAAAAATTTTACCCTTTTTGGTAGTCTACTGATAATTAGACATTTCAACTTAAGGTTATCATTTTAGAATTCTAGTTTCTATTCAATTTCTCAAGTAATTTTTATTAAGACACATATGTAAGAAAAAAATTCAAGATGATGGATCAGAAGCAGTCAGCACTAATATGCTTCTCCATATGTAGTTATGGCTTGTATCTAGATGTCCCTTCAAAGTCCATGTACTCATGGGTGGAGCTTTTCAGAGCAGGCTGGATCTAGGGTTTGTGATACTGGGATTAAGGATGTGTTGTACTAAATCAGTCCACTGACTGGTTTAGCATACACTAATGGTTGTAAATCTAATTAGCCAATTTGGCTAATTAGATTTACAACCATTAGTGTATGTGGACAATGGAAAGACCCCACCCGTGTTGTGGGTGGCACCACCGAAAAGGTGGCTAGCCCAGATGGACCCATGCTACTGCTTCTGCTTACTGCTGGCTGCCTCCTGCCTACCCTGGCATGGACTGTTTCTCTTCTGCAGTGCTCTTCTGCCGTGCTGCCCTGCCTTGGAGCTACCTGACTGTGGACTAAAGCCTCAACAGACTGTGAGCTGAAACCAATCTCTCCTTTTAAATTGTGGGTGTTGGGTATTGTGTCTCAGCAACAAAATAGTAACTAAGATAAGTAGTAATCAAAACCACTAGAGGACAGTTTATTATTGAAATCAGTGACTGTGAAAATGCTGAAGTTTAGTAGTGGACAAGAACTTGAAGACACACAGAATGCCTGGATATCTGAGAGAGTGAAAAGAAACATCTCAGTGGAGCCTGTGGCAGCCTGGCAGAGGGTGAGGGTACTGGAGAAATAGGGAGACACCCAGTAAACACAAGTGACTCAGAAATCAGCACAGTGCAGAAGATCAGTCCGTCTCTATATTGAGCAGATCCAGGATCTGCAAAGCAAGTCAATGCTAAGGAAATTCTCCACACTTTCCAAAGTATATTCATGGTTCTATAAATGGGACCTATCTTGAGAAGGGAGCCTCTGAGTTTGCTGCTTTGGGAAGCAAAACAGTCTGCATTTTCTTGTCTCTGGGAACCTAGAGAAAATGTTACTACATTGTTTCAGCGGGCATCCATCTTGAGAGCCAGTTTGGTGCTATGGGTGTGCCCCTGAAACAAGCCCATTGAAGAGTCTGTGGAGGAGAACCAGTTGAAAACACGGAAGACAGAAGAATTGACTTCCTCTTTAAGACTGGCAGCCTACCCACGCCCATTGCCTTCCACATCCTACTGCAGACAGTGGCCCCACATCCTACATGGGCTTCACAAAGGGTACCAGAGACACAGACAAGCTACAATGACAACTGCATCAGCCTGGCCTAGGGAGTTCCTTGAATAAATCTCACAAGGATATATTTTTACTGGGGAGAACTTCACATTCTGCATCAACTCAAGCTGACTAATAGAGTAGCTGAGAGCTGGCTCTTTTCCCAAACCACTCCTGCCCGTTGCCTGGTGAACACAAAAGTAAAAGGCAAAGGGTGAGTAACCACAGCCTTTGCTCTCTCCAAGGGGTGGGGTATAATCTAAGAAGACAGGGAAGGAAGACTGGATTGGCATAGATGGTGAGCATCCACCCTTTCCTGCATGATCAACCACCTCAGCAGAGGTGGTTCCTTTACTATTCAAATCATTTCATTTGTTTTTATGTGTTAATATCTTTCACTTTGTAGTTTTTCTTGTTTTTGATTTTTTGCATTCCTCTTTCTTTATTCTTTTAATGAATTTCATTTTTAAACTTTTAAGTTTATTCTGTATTATTCTGTATTATTAAGTTTATTCTGTATTATTTTTGACACTGCCATTTCCTGTTGGTGGTGGTGTGGATGCTGTAGTTTTTACTGTTTTTACTTTATTTCTGTATCTGATTTGTTTTTATTTTTGATGTGTATTGTTATTTGTTTTCCTATTTCTCAAAAGTTTTGGACATGGAGCTTGACTCTTCATGCTCATTGGGTAGATGCTTTGCCACTCTCAGCCCAGTTAAGAGAAATTGCACTTCAGACATGACTCAGACCAAAACCTTGGGGAATACTTCAATTTAAAGAATAGAAAAGACATAAACTCCAAGTTGATGGGCCTGTTTCAAGTAAGCACAGCTGGGGAGTGCTTGAAGACTCCCTCCTGAAAATTCACCCCCATAGCAACAGCAGAGAGGAATAACACAGGTTGTGCACACAACATCTAACCCAGTTCTTAGCATGAGTCGTTGTTCCCATAGATTTTCAGAGTGCACATTGCTGACAAACCTGGAGGGGTAACCACAGAAGGTGAACCTTCTAAACTCCACTGTCTACAACATAACTGCCTGAACTACCAGGGAACTCTACTCTTGTGAGACCTACAGAGAAAGTAGGACCCTCAACTTTTGACACTCTGTACTCTGCATCAAAACCCACTTGTCATAGCCAAAGAAGCAACAGGGAAAGTACAGTAAGATTCCTACGTGGAAAATGCAATAGTATACATTAAACTGTTGTCCTGGGACACATTATCAAGAGAAAGCTATTCCTTAGAAATACCCTCACATGTTATGTACTGTAAACATGTACAAAAAAGAAAATGGATCAAGAGACGGAGGGAGAGGAAGGGTATAGAAAGGTGATGATAAAAGGAATTAAGATGTGTTACATACATGTACTAACTCTCCACAAGGAATGTAAACATTACGTGCTACTAACATTTCCTAGTAAAAAAAATGACCTAAAAAAAGTGGAAGAGATGGTAATCCCAACAGACATGCAAGTCTTTACATAAAAATACAAGAAATATGAAAAAAGTCAACATGACTTGCCCAAAACCCCTTCAGTCTCTGGCAACCGATCCTGAAGATACTGAAATGGATAATATTCTAAATAGATAATTCAAAAGATTGGTGTGAAAAATGGTCAATAAATTCAAAGAAGATATAAATAAACAGCTGAATGAACTAAGACAGAGGATGGATGTTATAAAAGAACAATTCAATAAAGAGTCTGAATAAAAAAACCAAACAATGTTTGGAAATAAAAACTTCAATAAGTCAATAAAAACCTCAATTAAAAGACATCAACAGCCTGCACATTGAACCCCATCCAGTGGTGCAACCTTGTACCTCGATTGGAACCTGGTAGGGCCACGCCCAGTGCCCCCAACCAGCCGGGGACCTTCAGGTAGGTCCCTTGGGGGCTGGTTGGGCTCCGCCCAGCAACCTCAAGTGACAGGGGAACCACCTGCAGTCAGTGGCACAAGCTGAAGGCCTGCATAGTGAACCCCATCCAACCGTGAAACCTTGGCACCTTGCTTAGAACCTGGTAAGGACTCATCCAGTGAACCCAAACAGCAGGAGAGGTCTTGGTGCACAATGTGGCATGAGCTAAAGGCTTGCATAGTGTACTCCATCTAGCTGTTCAGCCTTGGTACACCATTCAGAACCTGGTAGAGTCCTGCACAGCAACCTCAAGAAGCCAGGGAGATTTGGAGTACCACGTGGGGTGTACTGAAGGTCCGCCCAGCATACTCCCCACATTTGAGGAACATTTGAGTGCCACTAGGGACCTGGTAAGGCCAAACAACACCCACTCAACTGGGGAAACACCCTGCAGTATGGACAGACATCCTCAACACAAGAAGAAACTGAGACCTTGCACTTGGCTTCTCCAGGGAAACACAGGAAAATGACAAAATGAAAGAGCAAAATACAATCTCAAACCTCCAGCTTATCCCAACCAAGTCTAGGAGACATGGACATACAAGAAAATGCAAGCCATATACCTGAAACTTCTGAAATGATAGCAAGTGAAGTAAAGAAACAATTCCATGAAGCTGTAAAGGAACTCAGATCAGAAATAATCTCCCAGGTAAAACAAGAAATGATAAATGTGATAAAAGATAATGAACACATCTAAAGAAGACATGGTCAAAAAAATTAAGAAGCACTGCAAAAACATGGAAATCTTGAATGAACAATATAAGAAGGAAACAGAATGCATGAATCAGATTTAAAGAGATCTCCAGGAAATAAAAAATTCCATTGAAAGCAGGCAAAACTGCCTCAATGTGAAGATAGACTTTCAGACCTCAAAGACAAGATTACAGCTAGTGAACAGGAAAGGAAAGATATTTTAAAAAAAAAGGAACCAGGAAATAAAAATTCAAAGGTTGCAAGATGATGCAAAGAAAAATAAATAAGATTGATAGGTGTAAACAAAAAACGTGACAACACAAATGATGCAAAAAGTCTATTTATAGACATAATAGTCAAAAATTTCCCAAACATGGGAACGGAAACTGACATACAGATAAGTAAAGCATACAGAATTTCAATTAGCCATGACCAAAATAAAACTACACCCAGACATATAATAATCACCATCCCAGAAATTCAACATAAGAACAGAGTATTAAAAGCTGTTAAAGAAAAGAGACAAATTGCCTATAGGGGAAAGCCCATCAGAGTCACAGCAGACTTCTCCATGCAAACAATGAAGTCAAGAAAAGCATGGAGTGAAGTATTTCAAAACCTAAAGGAAAACAAATTCCAACCCAGACTGATGTACCCTGAAAAACTGTCCTTTGAAATTGTTGGAGAAATAAGATACTTCCAAGACAAAGAACAGCTGAAGAACTTCATGACCACCAAACCAACCCTGCAAAAAATACTCAAAGGTATTCTAGATAGACATAAAAATAAGTATGACTTCAAGCACACCAACAGAAAAAAAAGATAGGAAAGGCAAACAATTAAACAGAGGGCAAAGGTAAAGAAACAACAGCAGAAAGATAGCATGACAAAAATAAGCCAATATATATCACTTATAACCATTTATGTAAATGGCCTCAATTCGCCAATTAAAAGAAACAGACTAGCAGAATGGATTATGCAGCAAAATCCAATGATATATAGTGTAAAAAAAACCATCTGACCCAAAAGGAAATTCATAGACTGAAAGTCAAGCAGTGGAAAACAATACTTCATGCAACAGGAACTCCCCTCCCAAAAAAAGCAGGGGTAGCTATTCTGTTTGCAGACAATGTGAGCTTCAAACCAAGAATGATCCAACCCAGATTTATGTACCCTGAAAAACTGTCCTTCAAATTTGATGGAGAAATAAGGTACTTCCTTGACAAAGAAAAGCTGAAAACTTCATGACTACCAAACCAACATTGTGAAGAATACTCAAAGATATTCTAGATAGACAGAAATATAACTATGACTTCAAGAACAGCAATGGAAAAAACCAGTAGGAAAGGCAATAAATTAAATAGAAGGGAAAGGTAAAGAAACAACAGCAGAGAGATAACATGGCAAAAATATGCTAATAAATATCACTTATCACCATTCATGTAAATGAGCTCAATTCACCAATTAAAAGAAACAAACTGGCAGAATAAATCAAGAAACAACATCTAACCATATGCTGAGTACATGAAACCCATCTAACTCATAAGGAAATTCATAGACTGAAAGTCAAAGGATGAAAAGCAATACTTCATGCAACAGGAATCCCCCCGAAGAAAGCATGGGTAGCTATTCTGCTTGCAGACAGTGTGAACTTCAAAGCAAGAATGATCAAAAAAGATAAAGAAGGTCCCTATATACTAGTTAGGGGAAAACTTCAAGAGGAAGAGATAGCAATCTTAAATATGTATGCACCACACACGGGAGCATCCAGCTATATAAAATAAATATTAATGGAAATAAAAGATCAAATAAACAATTACACAATTATAACAGGAGACCTTAACACCCCATTGACACAAAGAGACAGATTAACTAGACAGAAAATCAGCAAAGAAATAGCAGAACTAAATGAAATTTGTGAACGAATGGACTTAGTAGATGTGTACAGAGTGTTCTACACAACAACATCAGAATATACATTCTTCTCACCTTCACGTGGGACATTATCTAAAGTTGACCGTATGCTAGCCCATAGAACATGATTAAGTAAATGCAAAAGATTCAAAATTATTCCATACATGTTATTGGATCATAGTGCCATAAAACTAGAAATTAATGACGAAAGAAACATCAGAAACTCCATAAACACATGGAAATTAAATAATACACTCCTGGACAATCAATGGATCACAGAGAAAATTAAAGAAGGAATTAAAAAATATCTACAAGCAAGCAAAAATGCAAATGCAACTTGCCAGAACCTGTGGGATGCCACATCAAGAAAACAGAATGAACACAAATAACCTGATGCTTCACCTGAAACATCTAGAAAAAGAAGAGAAAGTCAAGCACAAAGCTAAAAGAAGGGAGGAAATTATAAAGGTCAGAGCAGAAATTACCTCAATACAGACTAAGAAAACAATGCAAATAATTAATGAATCAAAGAGTTGGTTCTTTGAAACAATAAACAAAATTGATAAGCCCCTAGCCAACCTTATAAAAAGGGAAAGAAAAAAACTCACACTCATGCAATAAGGAACCAAAAGGGCGAAATCACTACAGACCCTGTGGAAATACAGAAGATCGTCAATACCTACTTCAAAAACCTTTACTTTCACAGGTTCAATAACACAGAAGAAATGGACAGATTCTTAAAAACATATGAATTACCAGAGCTGGATCAAGAAGATGTAAACTGCTGAATAACTCAATTTCAATTAATGAAATTGAAAATGTATTTAGAACCTTACCAACAAAGAAAGGCCCAAGTCCTGATGAATTCACTGCTGAATTCTACAAGAAATTCAAGGAAGACTTAATACTAACACTCTTCAAACTCTTCAATGAAATTGAAAGGGAAGCAGTTTTCTCTAATTCACTCCTGGAAGCAAGTATTACCCTAATACCAAAACCAGAGAAAGACCCAACCAAAAAAGAGAACTACAGGCCAATCTCCCTAATGAACATACATGCAAAAATCCTCAATAAAATACTGGTAAACAAAATGCAGCAAGTCATCAAGAAGATTATACACCATGATCAAGTGGGAAAGTGGGATTCATCCCAGGGAGGCAGGGATGGCTGAACATATGTAAATCAATGAATGTAATACACTTTATCAATAGAGCCAAAGATAAGAATCACATGATCATTTCAATAGGTGTAGACAAAACTTTTGATAAAGTCCAACACTTGTTCATGATAAGAACCCTACAGAAAATTGGAAGAGATGGTTTTTACCTAAATCTGATAAAATCCATCTATGAAAAACCAACAGACAGCATCATGTTAAATGGTCAGAAACTGAAAGCTTTTGCTTTAAAATCAGGAACAAGACAAGGTTGTCCATTATTATCACTTCTATTCAATATAGTGCTGGAGATATTAGCCTAAGCAGTTAGACAGGAGAGAGAGAAAAAAGGAATAAGGATAGGAAAAGAAAGACATTAAATTATCATTATTTGCAGATGACATTATACTCTACATAGAATATCCCCAAAACTCCATTGAAAGACTTCTAGATGAAATAACCAAATTCAGTAACATAGCTGGATACAAAGTCAACATTCAAATATCAATAGTATTCCTGTATATCGACAACAAATTCACTGAGAGAGAAATAAGACAAGCCACACCCTTCACAATAGCATCCTACAAAATGAAATACTTAGGAGTCAATCTAACAAAGGAAGTAAAAGAGCTATAGAGTGAGAATTACAATGCTCTGAAAAAAGAGATTCAAGAGGATCTCAAAAAGTGGAAAAATATTCTTTGTTCATGGATTGGAAGAACTAACATTGTGAAAATAGCCATTCCCCCCAAAATTGTTATACATGTTTAATACAGTTTCAATCAAAATACCATTAACATACCTCACAGATCTAGAGAAATCATTCTTGAAATTCATCTGGAACCAGGAGAGACCTAGAATAGCAAAGAGAATACTGGGAAACAAAGGCAATGCAGGAAGGCACCACAATTCCTGACTTGAAGTTATACCGCAAAGCTACTGTGATAAAATCAACATAGTACTGGAATAAAGACAGACCTGAAAATCAATGGAATAGATTAGAAGATTTGACCACAACTACAAACAAAATCATCCACTTTATCTTTGATAAAGGGGCCAAACATATCCACTGGAAGAAGGATAGTCTTTTTAATAAGTGATACTGAAAAAACTGGTTTTCCATATGCTGAAAACTAAAACTGGACCCATGCGTGTCATCATGCACTAAACTAAGTCAAAATGAATCAAAGATCTAAATATTAAACCACAAACATTAAATCAGCTGGAAGACAAAGTAGGTAGACATCTTGAAGACGTAGGGGTAGGCAGAGAATTCATGAACCAAAACAAGACTGCATGGAAAATCCTTCCCAGCATCAACAACTGGGATCTCATCTTATTATAAACCTTTTGTGTGTCAAAAGAAATCTCCAACAGAGTGAAAGGAAAACCCACAAAGTAGGAGAAAATTTTAGTCAATGGTCCCTCAGACAAAGGACTTCTATCTAGAACATATGAAGAATTTTTAAAAATCAGGCCCCAAAAATTCAAAGACGCAATCTAAAAATGATCATCTGAGATTAATGTACACTTCCCTGCTGAAGAAATGCAAATGGCAAGTAAATCCATGAAAAAAATGTTCAGCATCATTTGTCATTAGAGAAATGCAAATTAAAACAACACTGAGATTTCATCTCACTCTAGAAAGAATGGCCATGATCAAGAAAACCACCAACAACAAATGCTTGAGAGGCTGTGGGGAAAAACGAACTCTTCTGCACTACTGGTGGGAGTGTAACTAGTGCAACCACTGCGGAAATCAATCTGGAGCTTTTTCAAAAAGCTGGGATTCGAAGTCCCATTTGACCCAGCTATTCCACTTCTGGACATATTCCCTGAAGAACTGAAAATATCTTTCCACAGTGAAGTATGTGCAACCATACTTATAGCAGCAGAATTTGTAATAGCCAAATCTTGAAAACAGCCTAAATTCCCATCAACTGAGGAATAGATAGAAAAGATGTGGTATTTTTGTACAATGGAGTACTACTCAGCTATAAAGAATGGTCTCATTGAGGCTTTTATAGGTAAATGGATGTGACTTAAGACCATACTCATAAGTGAAATAAATCAAACTCACATGTGTAAATACCATATTGTCTTCCTAGTGTAAGTAACTGAAATAGTAAATAAGATACAAAATCTTCAATAAATATTGTGAAAGCGTAACAAACTGTTCAAAGGGGAAAAAATAACTCAGGGAAATAGAGAAAAGAAGGAAGGGCAAAGAAACAAGGTATAAATTCGTGTGTACATATGCTTAAGATAGCTAAAATGAATGTATTATTAATTGTATTAGTTCTTGGGAGAAAACAGTTGACATTAATAGGATTAGATAAATTTTGCATGTTTATGTATGGTAATCTGAGTAACTCTATTGAAGATAACTGCCAAATAACATCCTTAGTTATATTCGTACCATCTTGTTTCACAAGCCTATATGGTTACTGTTTTGGGCTCTTTGTTATTGCTATTTATTTGCCTCTTTTGTTTCTTGTTTTTCTTGTAATTTGTTTTTTTTTTTTTGTTTAGTTTTACTTTTTCCTGTAATACAGAAAGGATAGATGTGCATGTATAGGCTTTTACATGCCTAGAACTTGTAAAGAGTTTGTAAGAATTGATTTTACTACATGTGATGGTACAAACAGCTAGTTTGAAGAAAATGAAACATTATGATAGCCATTGCTGATTTCCTATTATCTTGTTGCGAAGTCCAATAATGCTTGTATTCTTTGTTTTGATTGGTTTTAGTCTATTTTGTACTATTTGATTTCACTATGTGTGAAGGTATGGACAGCTATTTTGAAGAGTACAAGAGACATTATTGTAGCCATTGTAGATTTCCTATTGTCTGGTTTTGAAGTCCATTAATGATTTCATTCTTTTGTTTTGATTGGTTTTATACTATTTTATTTTGTTCAAATTTATTGTGTGTGAAGATATGGACAAATATTCTGAAGAAAACAAGAGTCATTATGGTAGCCACTTTTGATTTCCTATTGTTTTGAAACCCTGTGTTGCTTGCATTGTTTTGTTCTGATCTGTTTTGCTTTGCTTCCTTTTGTTTTGTCTTGTTTTATTCTCTTTACAATAATAAAATTTAAAAAAAGTCATCAACAGACTAACGAAGTAGAATAAAGCATTTTAGGGCGTGAAGACACATTAATGAAATATCACATCAGAAAGTAACATAGGAAAAATAATAAGAAAGAATAAAAAGAACATGCA
Source organism: Dasyprocta punctata (assembly GCA_004363535.1). NCBI lineage: Eukaryota > Metazoa > Chordata > Mammalia > Rodentia > Dasyproctidae > Dasyprocta > Dasyprocta punctata. The sequence continues at coordinate 176,513 of RJWM01000324.1, forward strand.
ATACCTATGGACACCACTAAGAATCCAAACATATGAATAGTAGGAATAACAAGTGTGCCAGTGAATAGGGCTACAGATATAGATAACCTATTCAGTAAAAAAATAGCAAAGAAATTCCCAAACATTGGGAAAGATATATACATTCTGATATAGGAAGCATTAAGAACCTCAAGTAGATATACCAGAATAGAACCTCTCCACAACATGTTATAGTTAAAATGCCAAAAGTAAGAACCAGGAAAATATTAAAATGCACAAGTGAAAAGCACCAAATCCTTTTTAAAACAAATTCACTGGAATAACAGCAGACTTTGCAGCTGAAACTGTAAAGGACAGGAGCGTATTCAGTGATGTATTTTGAGTCCTGAAGAAATTAATTGCCGACCTGGATTACTATTTACAACAGAATTATCCTTCAGAATTAAAAAAAAGAAAGACCTCTGACATAAGCATAAGGTAAAGGAATTTATGATGATAAAGCTAGCATTATAAAATATACTTAAGGAAATTCCAGAAAGAGAAACAACATAAACATATGAGAGAGTAATTAATTGCCGTATAAGACTAGATAAATAGATGAGGATTATTAATTGCACATTAACTCAGTAAGCCATCAAACCTCTAGTATGAAAAAGAGAAAGTGAACGTAGATGATTC
>RJWM01000324.1:177269-236491 GCA_004363535.1 Dasyprocta punctata
AAAAAAAAAAAAAAAAAAAAAAAAAAAAAAAAAAAAAAAAAAAAAAAAAAAAAAAAAAAAAAAAAAAAAAAAAAAAAAAAAAAAAAAAAAAAAAAAAAAAAAAAAAAAAAAAAAAAAAAAAAAAAAAAAAAAAAAAAAAAAACTAAAAAAGCAAAAGCAAACAGTAATAGCTAAATTTCTAGCCAACAAAACAGCCCTTGAGTCAAAAACAAAGGAGAAAAAGAAGTTGAATATATATTAATAAATATATATATATGTATTAATAAATGGAACAGTGCATCAAGAAGATATAACAATTGTCACTATATACACACAGAATATCAGAGCACTCAGTTGATAAAACAAACATACTAACTACACTACAAATCCTACTAGGGGGGAGATAGACCTTAGTACAATAATAGTGGGTGACTTAAATGTTGTGTTATCAATAATAGATCCAGAAAACAAATCAAGAAAGATAGATCAGAGTTAAATTACATTTAAATCAAGTGAATATGACAGATATCTACAGAGTACTAAATTTAACAGCTGTGAAATATATATGCTTTTCAGCAGCTCATAAAGCTTTTTCTAAAATAGATCATATTTCAGGCCATAAAGCACATCCTAGCAAATATAAACAATTGAAATAATTTCTTCTGACTTAGGAGATCTTAATGGAATGAAACTAAAAAGCAACAGCAAAAGAAACTATAGACATTATGCAAACACATGCAGATTGAAAAATGTGCTTTTGAATGAACAGTGGATCACTGAAGAAATCAGGGAAGAAATTAAAATATTTCTAGAATCAAGTGAAAACAGAAAGATAATATGCCAGAGTCTGGGGACAAAGAGAAAGCAGCACTAAGAAGTATAGAGATATGAGTAACTGTATTAAAACAAAACAGAGCGGTCTCATATAAATCACCTAGTCATACATATCAAGGTCTTAGAAAAGTAAAAATAAACCACAAAACATAAGAAAGAAATTGTAAAGCTCAGCACAGAAATAAATGAAATAGAAATTAAACGAGCAGTATAAATGATCAATGAAATAAAGATTTGGTTCTTTAAAAAGAAAAATGAAATTGGTAAACCTTTATTCAACCTAACCAAAAGAAAGAAAGAATACCCAGATAAATAAAATTAGAGCCAAAAAGAAGATGTTAAAACAGACACCACCAGAATCCTTAGACTCATTAGGAAGTATCTTGAAAACTATACCAATACATTAGAAAATCAAAAAGTAGGCACATTTTTAAAAATATATGACTTCATGAATTGAACTGATATCAATAAACCTAAACAGAGCAATCACAAGCAGTGAGATTGAACCAGTCACTAAAGGAGATTGGAGTCTCCCAATAAAGGATGCCCCAGGAAAAAAGATGGATTTACTGCTGAATGTTATCAGACTTTCAAGAAAACTAATACCAATACTCATCAAAGTATTCCATAAAATAGAAAAGGAAGGAATTCTTCCAAACTCATTATGAGAAACTGGTATTAGCCTCCTACCAAAACCAGATAAAGGCATAACAAAAATGAAATTATATACCAATATCCTTGATGAATATAGATGCAGAACTCCTCCAAACTACTTAGAAATTGAATTCAACAACATATTAAAGAGACCATCGATAAGTTGATTTCATTTCAGAAGTATAAGGATAGTTCAACTTACATGAATCAATAAATACAATGCACCACATAAATAGAATTAAGGATAACAATTACATGATCATGAGACTAGACACATAAAAATTCTTTGAAGGCTGTGGATATAGCTCAGTGGCATAAGCCCCTGCCTGGCAAGCACAAGGTCCTGAGTTTGACTCCTGGCACACACACAGAAAAGTCTTTGACACAATTCAGTATCCCTTCATGATGAAAGCTCTGAAGAAGCTAGGTATGGAAGGCTCATACCCTAGCATTATAAAAGCTATATCCTACAAACCCACAGTCAGTTATACTAATTGGTGAAAAAATGAGAGCATTTTCTCCAAAATCAGGAATAATACATGTGTGTCCACTCTTACCACTTAGACTTAATACTTAGTACCTGAAATTTTAACGAGAGCAATCAGGCAAGAGAATAAAATAAAAGGCATACAAACAGGAAAGGTGGAAGTCAAATTGTCCTTGTCTGCTGATGGTATGGTCCTATACATATAAGACCATAAAAGATCCCACCAAAAGACTCTTAGAACTAACATCCCTAAAGCGAATGTAATCTTCATGTATTTCAAACATGTACTAATAAAATAATATTAAATAAATCAAATTAAACAAAGTGGTAGGGTATAAAAATCAATATAGAAAAATCAGTAGCTTTTCTATTTCATAATAATGAACTTGCTGAGAAAGAAATCAGAAAAACAATCACATTCATGGTTGTCTGAAAATGTAAACTAGGAATAAACATAACCAAGCAGATGAATTGAAGACATAAATTGAAAACAGTACTAAAAGATATAAAGATCTTCCATGTTCAAGGATTAGGATAATCAGTAATTTTAAAAAGGACATACTAACAAAATCAACCCACAGATTCAGTGCAATCCTCGTCATATAATAACACTCCTTACATAATTAGAATAAATAATCCTAAACTTTATATGAAAACACAATGCACCCAAAATAGCCAAAATAATCAAGAGCAAAACAAGCAATGCTGGAAACCCTCCCAATGTCAGATTTCAAAATATATTATAGACATAGTTACAAAAACATCATGATATTGGCATAAAAAGAGACACATGAAGCAATGGACTGGACTATAGAACTTAGAAATATCCCCATATATCTTCAGGCATTTGATTCTTGACAAAAATACCAGGAACATCTATCTGTGACAAGACACACCTCTTCAATAAGTGAGGAAAACTGGATGACCACACGTGAAGGACTGAGTGCTCGCTTTGGCAGCACAGATATTAAAAATGTAAATGATTGAAATTAGATCCCCATCTATCACTCTGTAAAAAAGTCAACACAAAGTGGATCAAAGACCTTAATGAAGACTTGAAACAGTCAGAAAAACACAGGGATACGCTTCAAGGTATTGGCACAAACAGGATTCCAAAATCTCAGGAAATAAAAGTAAAAATAGACAAATGGGATTCAAACAACTTAAAAAGGTTCTGCACAACAAAAGCACAGCAATCAACAGAGTGAACAGACAGCCTACACAATGGGTGAAAATTTTGGCCAGCTATTCATCTGACAGAGGCCTGTTATCCAGAATATGTAAAGAACTCAATAAAGTTAACAAAAGAAACAACGCAACCAACAAGTAGGCAAATTATCTGAACAGACACTTCTTGGAAGAAGTATAAATGGCTGATAAATCTATGAAAAAATATTCAACACTTTAGTCATCAGGGAAATGAAAATCAAAACTTCACTGAGATTCTATTACTTTCCTATTTTTTTGTTTCAAAAAATCAGAAAAAAAATGCTTTCAAGGACATAGCAAAAATGGAAACCTTTTACATTAATGGTAAAGATGTAGATCAGTGCAGCTACTATTAAAAACAGTAGGAGTTTTACCAAAATCCTAAATCTATCCTACAATCTAGTTTTACCACTCCTGAGAATATGGTGAAGAAAACAAAGCTAGCATTTGTAAGAGAAACCCACATACCCATGTTTATTCACAAGAACCAAGACAAGAAATTATTTTAGGGACCTGCTGACAGATAAGTGGATACCAAAAATATGGAATATATGCTTGATGAAGGAAGTCATGCCATTTGTAGGAAAATGGCTGGAGCTAGAGATTATTATTTAAAGTGAAATTAGCTAACCACAGAAAAATAAGTACCACATTGCCTTCATATGTGGAAACTAAATGTGAGAATAAAGAAAATAAACATGACCTGAAAGTAGAAGACGGACTATTAGGGAAGGGAAAGGGGCTGAGGACGTTAGAGAGAGGTTAAAGGAAGAGATGATAGTAGGGAGGACGGATATGGTCAAAGCATGATATAGACACATATGGAAAGTCACAGTGAAATTAATTTATTTGTACAATAATTGTGATTGAATAATTCCAATAAAACACACAAAATATCATAATAACAAAACATTTTTCTAAAGTAAAAACAACTTTACTACATGGTCGATTTATTTGGATATTTATATACCAATTTCTATGCCTTAATGGTTTTCTGGTTTGCTATACTTAGCTAATAAAGTACAAAATGTGAGATATAATTGAAAAATACAATGAGGGCCAGGGATATAGCTCAGTGGCACAGTGCCTGCCTGGCAAGCGTGAGGTCCTGAGTTCGATTCCTGATACAAAAAAATACAGTGGATTTTTAAATTTTAAAAGTTGTTACTATAAAAGACACTGTTTCATTAGTCTCCCTCAAAATATTCCCCCTCGCTTCAAACACACTCTCACTACTTTTTGAAACAGTTCTGGAGTCCCCTTTTGTGAGAGTCTTTAGTTGCGCTATGATGGTTATCTTGATGTCCTGAATCCATTCAAAGCATTTACCTTTCATAGTCATCTTGACTTTGGGCGATAGCCAGAAATAGCACAGTGCCAGTTCTGATGAATAAGGTGGATGAGAACACAAACTGTAGTATCTTTACAAGCCTGCCTTTCCGATGGATGGCACTTGGCAGGAGTGCTCACCATCTCTTGATCACTTCTTATAAAGACACTCACAAAAGAAGATTTCCATAACTGATTCAGAAAGTAGCGGAAATAATGGGAGAAGTGTCTTTAAAGTGAGGGGGAGTATTTTGAGGGTGATTAATGGTGATGTGTCCATTACATAATAATTTTTTAAAAAGTTAAATGTTAGCCGTGTATTTTGAGCACACCTCGTACATGTTAAGTTTGAATTTCAGATGAACAGTAAATAACATTTTAGTAACACATTTAATTTAAGCAGATGCCCCATATTTTATCTAGAAAACTGTACTTCATTTGCAAAATCACTTACCCAAATTGCTATCTTTATTGAGTTGTACTTAGTGGGTCAAAATTTGTGGTCACAATATGGCTACTGTGTACATTAGCAATCTCAGATAGAAACTAATGATCTGATTAATACTTCCTGAATGATTTTACCCAAATCATAGTTTAACATGCCAAGCAACTTCTAATTACTTGAATCTGACCTGTTGTCTTAGTGATGATCTTCAAGCCCGAACATGTTAAGTAGGATATAGTTTAGCCCCTAAACATTATGGGTTCCTTGTAGATCTTCTAGGCCTCGCATCTTTTGTAAATGACTTCAGATTTTTTCGTATCATTTGAGACAATAGAGCTTTTGATTTGAAGTGATGTAATTGTGTATTACCTCCCTTCCTTCAATCCCCTTTCTGAATATGTGAGGCTTTAGGTACCACTGAAATAATCTGCCTTGTTTCCCCAAGAGCAACGGGGAGTCATTGAAGGGCTTTAAACAACAGTGTGACATAGCCAGGCTTTTGTTTTTTGAAAAAAAATTCACTCTTATTGCTGCATAGAGCAAAAATAGAAGAGGTTTAAAGTGAATGAGAGACCATTTGGGAGGCTATTGTGATAGAGGGTCAGAGAGATGATGGTAAACTAGGTTGATAGTGATAGAGATGGAAGAAAATAGAACAAATTGAAGATATTCTGTAGGCAGAATCAATGGAACATAGTGATGGATTGGATATGGGAAGTAAGAGACATTGCAGATACCCAGAATGTGTCCCAGATGTTTGGTGTGAGTGACTGTATGAATGTTTTGGTTTTGGCAAGAGAGGGAAAAGATCATGATTGCTGTCTGAATTGAAGATGCATACAAGTACCGAAGTGGAGATATTCAGCCAAGATTTGGAAATGCATTTCTAGATAATCCACTGGACTCCAGCTACGTCTATAGAACCCAGTACTTCCCACATCAACATTACCTCAATTTGCTTTGTCACAAAAGTAACTTGTAATGTACAATTTGTTTTAAATAATTGTCAACATTACTACTGCTGTAATAATCTTGGCCATTATAATCTGTAGCTGGTTGGTGATAGTACTTAAAATGCCACTGTATTGGTAGTTTTAGGGTCATGGCCCTCTTTGGAGAATGGTGTATATTCATTTGAAGCAATATCCAAAAGAACATTGTTTACATGAGTTAATTTAGTTTCACATTTTGTGCCTTGTTACTCTGTTTAATGATGCTAAGCTATTTAGAAGTAGTAAGTAAATAATAAATCTTTAAGTTTAGATGTCTCGTTTACAGTCAATTGACTTCTACCTTCAGGAGACCAGGAATTAATGGACTCTATCCTTTTTGTGACAACAGATATTGCTAGTTCTTCTCAAATTGTTATAAAGAATTCCTTGCATCATTGTCAATCAGCCAAGACTACCAAACAATGTTTTGAGCTTAGGGAATCCCTGCTCTTCAAGACATGGGTTTGCAGTTTGTGGGCTTTGCTAGTACTCATCATGTAGTAAGTGGCCTGAGTGATATTTTGATCTATTTCTCACTTTGTTTTTCCAAATCTAAGTGTCCTCTGTTTTTATTCAGAACAAGCAGTTGGAATTGTTTATGACAGTTTTCTTTCTTCTTTTATTTATTTATTCTGTCTAGAATTTCTTAGGATATTCACTTGGAGAGAGTCCTAAAAATAGCTTGTCTCTAAAGTGAACTTTTATAATACTATGATAATTATTTTGATTTCTATTCAGTCCTGGCAAACCATTTGTCTGTTCTATTCAAACTATTTTTCTGATTGCTGAAAATGAGAATATAATTATTATTTATAAACCACCATCAGTACCTTTTCTGGGACACAGCATATTGCTATTCCTATACCATATGAAACAGTTTTTGACTAATTAATTAGAATGTATGCCCATAATACCAAAAATGTTTATCTCTATATTTGGAAAGAGGACAAGAACACTTTTAGACTTCCCAACATGCAAATCTTTTTGTGGGCCTTGTTGCATTGCTAATTCATGCCTTAATAAATAATCTTGAGCATATGCTGCTTACTGATACTAAACAAAGAATAAATGTAAGCATTCACTGTCCAGTAATGTGACATCTTCTCTTCCCAAACGATAAGTGGTGAGTGAAACCTTAACAACAAACCATGGGAGCATTAAAACTTAATCTAATTAGTTGTAGTATGGTTTCCAGGAGCCAGCAAATAACAGAAAAAATGGTTCTCCAGGCTTTGGGTTATAGTTTTTAGTGAACATTGTTGACTAAGGTATGTCAAGATAAGTTGATCCCAATAAAATTTCAGTGACATACAATGAGTAAAGCCAGAAAAAAGCTAGGTATGGGGGCACACACCTGTAGTCCCAGCTACTCAAGATATTGGACAAGGAAAATCATGTGAGCCCAGTAGTTCAAGGCCAGCATGGGCAACATCACGAGAGTCTCTTATTTAAAAAAAAATGTGAAAGTCATAATGGATGTGAGTCAAAATCACAGACAGAAGAAAATGAACAAAGCAGTCCTTGAGAATGTCAATTCAGAAGCTAAAATCCAGAAAGAGAGCTAAAGTGTGAGATGCATAAAGTACTAGAATGATCACAGAAGAAGGTGGAAACTCCACGAAGCTGTAACATTTTAACGGGACACTCTGTCAGGTACCAAGCTTGAAAATGCAAAATTAATATTTTCCCTTAGTCACATGCTCATAAGGAATTCTTCACAATCACATGAGTGCATTTCAAGACACTCATCACTCTTCCCATGCACCTTACTAGTGCCTTCTGTGGTTGGCAGCTACTTTTGACACTTGGCCATTAGGGGCTCACAAAGCAACCTGAAGTAATTAGACAAAAACAAGCCACAAAAAAGCAATAGATTTTCAAGATTGGTTACTGGAACTATACAGGTAGGACGGTTGAGAGCTCAGAACCTTCAAGAATGAAAATTAGGTCATACCACCCAGGTACATATTCCTTGAACACTGGTATTGATAAACACCAGAAAAATGGTTTTGATATAGCTATATGAATTATATACTTTATGCACAATTAATGAATGTAATATTGAGCATGAAAAGTTTAAATAGTAACATCTCAAAGTATAGTGCCTTGGTTGTTGGTGGGCTATATTTCCTTGTATCTTTCAGGAATCACTGGGACACTCTACAAAAGAAAAATCTTTTGAATTCAGATTCCAAGTAGGACGAGACTTCCAGCCAAAGTGGATATAAATTCCTGCCTTCTGTCTGTCCTCTAACCCTTGGGATGTCCAGAATCATGTAGTGCTTTGGGGAAAGAATGTAGTCATCCCAAAATTCATGACCAGAGAATATTAAGTTAAGGAAATAAAGTTATTCTTACTCATTAATCTCTATATTCTATCCAAGGTTACCATATGTCCTGAATCTTTTATCATATGCCTTATAGAAGAGACCCTAATCAATTATGACATGTTTCTCCATTGAGCTAGACCTGGTGACACAGCCCCAAGCACAGTGCTCCAAATAGCTAGATTGTTTGGGTTGGAACTTGAAATGAAATCTATGTGATGTATTGGGTCTACAGCATCAGGAAACAGAATAAAAAACAATTATAGGAATGGTTGATCACTTGCTCACTCATTTCTTAAAAGCAGGAGGATAAAAGTTTGTGTCTGCATAATCTAATGCTAGGAGACTAAAAAAAGTGCAATAGGTCAGAGATCAAAATAAGCCATTAGTTAAATGAGCACAATGTTTTTCTAATTCACCCAGTATTAGGGAGGACTGCTTAATAAGAACCCATAGTGTTAAATCAGTAGGTTACTATCCCATTTGATAATAGTGACCAATTAAGTAGTACTAGGAAATGTAATTATATGACAACTCACTATCCAGAGGAAAGGTAGGATGATCACAGACATAAATTATACTTCAGCTTGCATGGAATTACTTCAACTATACTGTCACATTATAATACAAATAATAAAAATGCACTGCTTAGAATACCAGAAGTCAGAAAAATAGATCAACTCGGTACTGTCTTTTATGATTAACTCTAATTCAGCTTTGTTTCCCCACCACTAAGTTACATCAACTCTGCCACTAATCATCAACAATAGTGGGGTCAAGACTCTTCACGCTTAGCTTCTTTTCTCAGCCCCATCAGACTCAGTAGCCTCACACTCTCAGAAGGCAGAGTGAGAGGAAATCTCTGTACTGCCCACACCTGGTAAGCATCAAGAGCTGAATTTCCTAGCTTATCTAAATTCAGCGGAGACTTCTATCTCAGCAATGTTGCAGAGGATGAATATAAAATAATAGTGCTAAAAAATTCAGAACCCTTCACTTCAAAGCTGTTCCATTCGAAAACCATACACCTATTCAAACCATGCAGCAGGAATATGAAATATTTTTGCAGCTCCTCGATGGGACCTGCTTCACAGCATGCCAATACAAAGAATTAAACACGGATTTGTAATACAATATTTTATTTTGTAACCTAAAATGATAATGTCCACTTTAATCACCTTCTCCTTCCACTATGTTTGGTTTTGAGAGATTTTTGGTAGTTTCTAAAACTATCAAAATATTTGTCTTTAAAATAAGAATAATTGGCATTACTAAAGAAGATCAAATAATGACCTCAATGTTTGAAGACATTCTTAATGAAGATATCCTCAAATGCTTTATTGCTTCCCTGAAATGTGTGTTACTTCCCTTCTATAAGGAATTAACAACATTCATTTATTTACTCATATCATTTGGGAAAAATATACTGAGTATCTATTGGCTCCAGGTACTAGATGCTATGGATGCAGAAGTAAACCAAAAAGATGAAATGTTCTGGCTTCCTATAAATTATAGCCAAGTGAGGTAAGACAAACAGTGGGTTTTAAACATAACAAGTGTAGATAGCATTTCAAAAGGTGATGATTTATTTTTATTTTTATTTTTTGGTACCAGGGATCAAACTCACAATCTTGCGCCTGCCAGGCAGGTGCTTACGCCACTGAGCTAAATCCCCAGTCCTATTTTTTGAGACAGGGTCTCACTATGCAGTTCAGGCAGGCCTTGAACTCACTTTGTAGCCCAAACTGGTCTCGAACTCACAAAGATCCTCCTGCCTCAGCCTCCTGAGTGCTTGGATTAAGAAGATCTGTTTAAATGGTGGTGATTGATACCAATAAAATAAAGGTATATAAGGCAGAAAGAGATTGAAAATTACTGAGGTTGAGATAGGAAATTGTAGTGATAAAAAGGTGAACACATGAGCTAAGATTTCAAGCACTGAGAGAGTACACCCTGTTGGATATCTGGAGTAAGTGTTATCTGCAGGGGCAGAACCTAGAGAACATGCTCGATATTATGAAGGAACAACACAACTAATGAAGATGAAATGGAACATAAAAGCAGAGGGAATGAAATAAAATGAAGGCAGAGTAGTAATAAGGAGATCCAGACAGACAGAATCATGGAGGTCATTGGCTTTTCTGATTCATTAATGGAGCCTTCCCTAAATTTGAGTAGCGACTGGTGCTACATGAGCCAGTTTATATTTCAGTGGATGGGCTTGGGAGCGCATTTCTCATATGGCAGGGGAGTTCTCACTGAACCATGTAACAGCTCTTAACTGTGAAAAAAAAGATTCAGAGCATAAGGAAGTTAGAGGGCTGACACTTGGAAGAAGTGATGGCATGGAGTGAGATCCCTGTTTTCAGGTTTTAACCTGGGAGTGGGCTGAATATAGTACCACAAAATGGCTAAAACTCTGGTTTAAAGCCTATCATCTTATAAGACTGAAAACTTAGAGTACAGTCTGGAGCAATCACAGTCACTGCATTCCAGGCTGATCACTGAATTACATGTTTACAAGGTAGCCCAAAAGCAGCCCAACTAAGGTTTTTTTTTAAAGAAAATTAAATGAGACTTGAAATGTAGCTTAAGAAAGAGATTTAGGGACTCAAGGAGAGATCCCTACTGTGAAGAAGAGGTAAGTCCTTACTGAGGAAGTAGCATTTGTGCTGAAATCTAAAGGCTAAGAAGGTCAGCTGTGTGAACATTGGATGGGAAGAGGGAAGAAGGCATAGGAACCCAGGCTTTGGGGACACCAGGGTCAAAGATTCAAATGCAGAAAAGAGCTTGGTATCTTCCAGGAAGTGAAAAGAGACCAAATGTGGAATACATGAAGGAGGGAGTAGATCAACTTATTGTCTAATAATAAATGCTCTAAATATTTCATGCTCACTATTGTAGGAAGATAAATAAAAAACACTAAAATTGAGGTCGCTCCTCAAGGTGCATATGTTCATATTCAGGAGACATGATTGCTAACTTCAATGAAACAACTGAACTTCAACATTACACAGCATGTTGTTTCCCAGGACTTCGAGGGTTCAAAGCACTTTCACAGAAGCATCATTGTATTTGACCTTCAGTGTAGCACCGAGTTAGGTAGAATAATTACTACTATGACTCTTTAACCCAGTATCTGCCTCCCTCTCTCTCTGTCTTCCTCTTTCCTTCCCTCTCTTTCCTGTATTTCCTTGGGGGGTATGGACTAAATTTGTTTCTCCCACTGCTGTGCCTCCTTCTCCAGGCACAGGTTTAATTCAGAATACTGCTAAACACATCTTCATTAAATGCATGAATTTTATAGGTTGGAAATTCAAGTCTTCAAGGGTAAGATACTTAGTTGTGACTGTAGGCCTGGGACTCACCTGGGCTTGCCTGGCACTCCAGAGGCTCTGAACTCCTTGCAGCCAGACTCAGGGTCTGAGTGGCGCCACACTCTGGGGTACGCTCTGCCTAGCTGCCTGGGTCCAGGAGGTCTCGGCCCCCACCCAGTAAGGTGGAGGCTTCAGCAGCACACTCCAGGAGTGCGCCCTCACTAGCTACACAGAGGATCCAGCTCTACCTGGCCCCACGACTCAGCACAACCCACCAGGGGAATACCTGATCAACTTCACAGGACAGAAAGCCACACAGGTCCCAGAAGAAAATGAAGAGGCAGCCTCAACTCCCCAGCCCACCGAGAACAAACCCAAGAGACACTGAAATGGAAGACAGTGGGAGTCACACAACTGAACTTTCTGAAATGATAGCAAATGCAGTAAAGAAACAGCTTGATGAAGCTACAGAGAAACTCAAATCAGAAATAATCTCTCAGCTAAAAAATGAAATGACAATCATTATGAAAGAAATGTGTGTATCTAAAGAAGAGCAAGATAAAAAATAGAAGAACATAAGAAAATGATGGAAACTTTGAATGAACAATATAAGACACAGAATGCATGAAACAGATTCAAAGGGAAATACAGGAAATGAAAAATTCCATGGAAAGTTTGAAAAACCGCTTAAATGAAGGTGAAGATAGAATCTCAGACCTTGAAGACAGCATGGGAGCTTATGGCCATGAAAGAAAAGATCTCTTAAAAATAGTAAGGAACCAAGAAACAACAATTCAACAGCTGCAAGACAATGCCAATGTTACAGGCAACTGAGATAGACAGAAATATTACAGGCAGTCAGACAGGGCTAGGCCCTCAAAAAAACCAGTACAGAGGACCAGGTATGTTGTGACCTTGGAAGAGATACACACCTCTTGCTGTGTGCCAGATCTCAAGACAAAAGGCAAAACAAATGCAACCACACCCTAAGCATAAACATTAGGAATTAGGGATGGATCATTTTGAGAAGCCAGGAATTACCATCCCAATCCCCTGATCCATAAGAATGCTCACTTACTACGTGACTCACTTCCCCATTTGTCCCTGATTTGGTCAATTTTACTGAGCAATTAAACTTATTGATTGACCACAGTTCTGTCCCACCTCACACCCGTCTGCCTTGTGAGTTCCCAGCTTTTCCCATCATGGTTTTACTCAATAAAAGTCACTAGACAAGACAGAGTCTTGGGCAACCCACTTGGACCCCCTTCTGTCCCTCAGACAGAAGCTTTCTTTCTCTGAATAAAAATATTCTGCTCTTAACCTCTGTTGTTCCTAAAATTCATTCTTCAATTTTATAGAACATGAACTCATGCCAGACATACAGTAGGTTGGGAGTTTCATTCCCCTATATCAGTTGGAGGTCTGGGATCATTTTTCCTATATCACCAAGAGAAATAACATAAGATTAATAGGCATAAATGAAAAAGCAGGGATCAATACTAATGACCTGAGAAGACTATTCACAGAAATAATAGCAGAAAACTTTTCAAACATGGGAAGAGAATCTGAAATACAGGTAAATGAGGCATACAGAACCCCAGTTAACCATAACCAAAATAAATCCTCACCCAGACATATAATAATAAGGGTATTAGAAATATAGCACAAGAACAAAATACTAAAAGCTGTCAGAGAAAAGAAACAGATCACCTATGAAGTAAAGCCCATCAGAATCACGGCAGACTTCTCAACATAAACCTTTAAATCAAGAAGAGCTTGGAGTGAAGTATTTCAAATCCTGAAAGAAAACAACTTTCAACCCAGACTGATGTACCCTGCAAAATTATCCTTAAAAACTGAGGTGAAGAAATAAGATACTTTCATGACAAAGAACGACTGAAGAAATTTATGGGCACCAAACCAACACTAAAAAGAGTACTGAAAGACACTCTAGAAAGAGACAAAGACAGCTACAATCTTAAGAACAACAACAAAAGGAAACCACTAACCAGGGCAAATAATTAAACATAAAATGTAGAAAACCAACAGCAGAAAGATATCATGACAGGGATGAGCCAGTACATATCAGCTATATCAATCAATGTAAATGGTCTCAACTCACCAATAAAAAGGAACAGACTAGAAGAGTGGGTTAAGAAACAAAATCCAACAATACACTGTGTACAACAAACACATTTCACTCAAAAGGAAATTCAGAGACTAAAAATCAAACACTGGAAAACAATACTCCATGCAACAGGAACCCAGAAAAAAGCAGGGGTAGCTATTATGTTTGCAGACAGTACGAACTTCAAACTGAAAATGATCAAAAGAGATAAAGAATGTCACTACATACTTGTTAGGGGAAAACTTCAAGAGGAAGAAGTTACAATCATAAATATATACACACCAAATATGGGAGCACCTAACTATGTAAGACAATTCTTAATAGACATGAAAAATCAAATAAACAATAATACAGTTATCACAGGGGACCTTAACACCCCACTGTCACAGAGAGGCAGATCAACCAAACAAAAAATCAGCAAAGAAATAACAGAACTGAATCAAACTTATGAACAAATGGACCTAGATGTGTACCAAGTAGTCCACCCATCAACATCAGAATATACATTCTTCTCAGCTGCACATAGGTAATTCTCTAAAATAGATCATATACTGGTCCACAAAACATGCTTAAGTAAATGCAAAGGAACTGAAATAATTCCATGCATATTATCTGAGCATAGTGCAGTAAAATTGGAAATGAATCACAAAAAAACAATAATAACTGCATAAACTCATGGAAATTAAATAATACTCTCCTAAAAAACCAATGGGTCACTGAAGAAGTTAAAGAAGAAATTAAACAATATCTAAAATTGAGTGAAAATGCAAATACAAATTACCAGAACCTGTGGGACACAATGAAAGCAGTCCTCAGAGGGAAATTTACAGCACTAAACTCCCACATCAGTAAAATGGAAAGAACACACATAAACAACCTAATGCAGTACCTAAAACTTCTAGAAAAAGAAGAGCAAGTCAAGTCCAAAGCCCAAAGAAGGTAGGAAACTATCAAGATTAGAGCAGAAATTAATGCAATTGAAACTAAGAAAACAATACAAAGAATAAATGAATTGAAGAGTTGGTTCTTTGAAAGAGTAAATAAAATTGATAAATCCCTAGCCAACGTTATCAAAAAGAGGAAAGAAAAAACTCAGATTCATGCAATAAGAAATGAAAGGGGTAAAATCACTACTGACTCTATGGAAATACAGAAGATCATCAACACCTACTTCAAAAACCTTTACTCAAATAGATTCAATAATACAGAAGAAATGGACAAATTCCTAGAAATCTATGAATTACCAAAGCTGAATCAAGAAGATGTAAAGCTGCTGAATAACCCAATTTCAGCTAATGAAATTGAAAATGTAATTAGGACTCTACCAACAAAGAAAAGCCTGGGCCTTGATGGATTCACTGCTGAATTCTACCAGAAATTTAGGGAAGACTTGTTGCCAACACTCCTCAAACTCTTCGATGAAATTAAAAGGGCAGCAAGTCTCCCTAAGTCATTCCTGGAAACAAGTATTACCCTAATACCAAAACCAGAGAAAGTCCCAACCAAAAAAGAAAATTACAGGCCAATCTCCCTAATGAACATAGATGCAAAAATCCTCAATAAAATACTGGCAAGTACAATACAGAAAGTTATCAGAAAGATTATACACCATGATCAAGTGGGTTTCATCCCAGGAATGCAGGGATAGTTCAACATATGCAAATCAATAAATGTAATACACCATATCAACAGGGCCAATGACAAGAACCACATGATCATCTCAATAGATGCAGAAAAAGCTTTTGACAAAATCCAACACCGATTCATGATCAAAACCCTACAGAAAATCGGACTAGATGGTCTCTACCTCAACCTGATAAAAGCCATATATCATAAACCAACAGCCAACAACTTACTAAATGGAAAAAAACTGAAAACTTTCAACCTAAAATCAGGAACAAGATAAGGATGTCCATTATCACCACTCCTATTCAATATAGTTCTGGAAATACTAGCCAGAGCAATTAGACAAGAGAAAGAAATAAAGGGAATAAGGGTAGGAAAGAAAGAAGTAAAATTATCACTCTTTGCAGATGATATGATATTCTACATAGAAGACCCACAAAAATCCATTAAAAGACTTCTAGAAGTAAAAACCAAATTCAGTAAGGTTGCTGGATACAAGGTGAACACTCAAAAATCAGTAGTATTGCTGTACACAAACAACAAAGTCACTGAGAGATAAATGAGGGAAACCACACCCTTCACTATAACATCCCCCCAAAATGAAATACTTAGCAATCAATCTAATGAAGGAAGTAAAAGATCTATACAGTGAAAATTACATTACCCTGAAGAAGGAAATTGAAGAAGATTGCAGAAAATGGAAATATATTCTCTGTTCATGGATAGGAAGAAAAAATATCATAAAAATGGCCATTCTCCCAAAATTATTAAACAGATTTAATGCAATCCCAATCAAAATATCACTTGCCTATCTCACAGAACAAGAGAAAGTATTCCTGGAACAAGAAAAGACCTAGAATAGCAAAGGCAATTCTGGGCAACAAAGGTAAGGCAGGAAGCAACACAATTCCCGACTTGAAACTATACTATAAAGCTACTGTGATAAAATCAGCATGGTACTGGAATCAAAACAGACCTGAAGATCAATGGAATAGATTAGAAGATACAGCCACAACTACAAACACACTTAGCCACCTGATCTTTGACAAAGGGTCCAAACATGTACATTGGAAGAAAGACAGCCTCTTTAACAAATGGTGCTGGAAAAAACTGGCTTTCTACATGCCATAAACTAAAATTAGATCCATGTCTATCACCATTCACTAAAATAAAGTCAAAATGGATCAAAGATCTGAATATTAAAACAGAGACACTAAACTTACTAGAAGACAGAGTAGGTAAAAATATTAATAACATAGAAGTAGGCAGAGAGTTCATGAGCAAAAATCTATTTGCATGGGAAGCACTTCCCAGAATCAACAACTGGGATCTCATCTTGCTAAGAATTTTTTGCATATCAAAGGAAATTTCCAACAGAGTGAAGAGAAAACCCACGAACTGGGAAAATATCTTAACCAGTTGTCCATCAGACAAAGGAATTCTATCTAAAACATATAAAGAATTAAAAGAAATCAGGCCCCTAAAATTCAAGGATGCAATCCAAAAATGGGCATCTGAGATGAATAGACACTTCCCAGAGAAAGAATTATAAATGGCAAATAAATATATGAAAAAATGTTCAACATCAATGGTCATTTGGGAAATGCAAATTAAAACAACACTGAGATTCCATCTCACTCCAGAAAGAATGGCCAGGATTAAAAAATCAAGCAACAAAAAATGCTGGAGGGTCTCTGGGGAAAAAAGAACTCTTCTCCACTTTGGTGGGAGTGTAGACTGGTGCAAACACTGTGGGAATCACTGTGGAGATTCCTCAAGAAGCTGGGATTAGAGATCACATTCAACCCAGCTATCCCACTTCTGCGCAATTTCCCAGAAGAATTGAAAACATCATATCACAGTAATATTTGTGCATTCATGTTGATAGCAACCCAATTTGTAATAGCCAGATGTTGGAAACAACCCAAGTGCCCATCAATCAAAGAATGAATAAAAAAAGATGTGGTATTTTTATACAATGGAGTACTGCTCAGCTATCAAGAAAGATTGCATTGAGACTTTTATAAGTAAATGGACACGACTTGAGACCATACTAATAAGTGAGATAAATCAAACCCACATATGTAAATATCGTATTGTCTCCCTAGTGTAAGATACTGAACAAGTATATATGATCCAAAATCTACAATAAATGCTATGTAAGGATAAAAAACTGCTCGAAGAGCAGCAGCAATTGGGAAGGGAAATGGGGGAAAGAGGGAAAGGAAAAGGAAAAGATATAAATCTGTATATATGTATATGTAAGATAACTAAAATGAGCATACTGCTGATTGTATTATTTATTGAGAAACAATGGTTAATACTCATATGATTAGATCAATTTTACATGTCTATATCTGTTAATGTAAACAAACATTTAGAAGATAACGATATGCAATATTGCAACCATTGTCAAATTTCTAACATCCTCTTTTGTAAACATATAATGTTACTGTTGTGCATTTACTCTTGTCATTTGTTTGTCTCTTTTGCTTTTTGTCTTTCTTGTATGTGTCTTTTTTTCCTTTTGTCTTAAATTAAAAAAAAAAAAGATACTTAAGTGCTCAAGAGAACACAGAATGTCTATGACAGAATCAACTAGAATTTATGGTTTTAGTCTCCCAGGCCAGTGTTACTGCTTGGCCAGTGACTTTCAATATCTTCTTCTCTCTCCTTTTTGTTTGCTCCCTCTGCTTCTTTTTATCATTATTTTCCTCCTTCAACCAGCACAGACTTTTGTCTTCAAATAAAAATTCATTCACCTGGCTATGGAAAACAAAACTTTATTACAAATGAATCATAAATATTTTATTATCAAATTATTTATTATATTGTCAGGCAACTAGAATGATAGAAGCAGTTTAATGAACATAGAAGTTAAATATCAGGTGTCTGGATGCAAGAGGCAGTCATCGGTCAACCTCTTCATCTGATTGATTAATTTTCTTTTGAACTCCCACATAAGTTTAAAAAAAATCTAGTAGTTGCACATGGTAACATGTTTTAAGTAGATTTCCAGCAATCTCAGGACACTTAAAATTCACCAATCTTGAAGAACTAAAGAGGATTAAGAGAGGACATATTATTTTATTTACTTCTTCTTCTTCTTTTTTTTTTTTTTTGTACTGGGGATTGAACTCAAGGCTTTGCACATGCTAGGCAAGTGCTGTGCCACTGAACTATGTCCCCATCCCTGAGGACATATTATTTTAAACCTGAATTACATCTGTTAATTCACACACCTGCTACAATATATCATGATAGTCCTCTCATAACTATGAGCAACACATCTATCACGTAGAATGAAAGGCAAGTGCACTGGTGATACAATTTTGCCTTGAACTGTACTGGACCCAGTATCTGTGTTCTAAGATTCCTTTCTAATTTGTACAGTTTTATGTGATTGGACTTACACAGATATGAAATAAAAAGTTGACTCAAAATCTATAATTTCCCCAATCAATGACATTTGTCCAAGAAGCTCAAATTCAAGCCAGGTTTGATAGAAGGAGTTTTATTCTGAAGTTTTTCTACAAATCTATCACCTTGTGCACCACAAGGAAACACTTCTCTGGCTTCTAGGGTGTCCAAACTTTGCACATTTGAGTTACTATACTGATTACTGTAGTTAAACATAGTTTAGAATGGTTTTCTAAAATTAAATTCAGGGTACTCTTGAGGTTGCCCTAGAATTCTGCAGAAGTCTGTTTGAATTCAGGGCCCTATAACACTCTCTTCACTTTAAGCTACACCAAACTTAGGTGGATGGCTCTGTGGCGGGGTGAATTGGGCATGCTCTGTTGAGTTCTAGCAATGATGCATTATGGGAATTTTTCAGATGTACATGTGCGTTTTGCTAAATTTCTCCATCACAGCCTCTAAAATCAAATAAATGCAATAGACTTTTGCTTTCTAGTTGAAATGTAATTACTGCACTGTGTAAAAATTTAGTTGGGGAACTGAAGGAACATCTAAATCCTTACAGTATCACTAATATTCTTTCCACTTACATTTACTTTATCATTAATCTGTAAAGAGAGGTTCCATAATTTTTAGAGTCATAAGCTAGTTGAAAAGATTAGATCATTTGGCTTCATTAACTTAATGCTGCATAAATAATTTCTCAGAAAGTTCTGTTACTAATTTTCATTAGTATCTTCATTAATATTTTTGTCAATGAAATAAAGTTGCTTTTACCATTGTGAAATGTCCAAGCTTAAGAGAGAAGGGAGTCAAACATTTTGTAGAGAAAGGTATACAGGTGAAAAAGATAAAAAAGGCAGTTGGACTGTAACTAGGAATTTTCTGTCTTAATAAACCTGAAAGGTAGAACACACCCTTTCTGAAATGGAGACCACAATGCACTGATTATCAGAGTAGAAATCAGGATGTGAATGGAACAATATAAAATTCTGTTGGATCTTCTGTCAGTGGCTTAAAGGTCCCTTGGCCCCACATAATTGTAATAGCAATGCTGTCTCACAGCTTCTCAGCCTACTGAAATCCTATCTAGATTTCTGGAGAGTCTCCTTCGTAAAGACTTATATTTTTATTTAAAATTTAAAATTATTAATCTTTTCTCTGAACTTCTGCAGAAATTACAGAACCTCTGTTTGTTAACCTATCTATATGAGGGAAACCAGGCATGGTGGCACATGCCTATAATCCCAGCACTCTGAGTGGCAGAGGGACAAGGATCACAAGTTTGAACCCAGACTGGGTAACTTAGTGGCTCAGCAAAACTATGTGTCAAAATAAATCAAAGGAAAAATTTTAAAAGGGCTTGCAATACAACTCAGTGTGAAGGCCCTAAGTTCAATCCCTAGAACTGCTAAGAAAAAAAGGGAGGGCAAGTAATTTGTTCTTCTGACTGAGCTGTGAAATGAGCAGAGTAGTAGGAATACTATTCTGTTTTCTTCCCAAGGCTACTGTGAGAGTCAAGTAACCTGATGTTGACAAATATGGTTCGAAAACTCACAACACTGGCCACCGACATGATATCCAGTGTTAAGGTATAGTTATACTACTGACATTAGCCATCTTGTCTCCCTACCTTGGGAACAGTGATCAACTTTAGTGCATTTTCTTTATCTCTGTCTAGTGATTATATAATAAATGTTTAGAACATTTTTGGTTTTACATTATCATTTACATAGCACTTAATAGTTGCCAAATTACTTTCATATCTCTTATGTCTATGGTGTATGTTCATTTTTACATGCCTGAAGTCTGAGATTTTGAAAAGCACAGTGACTTTCCCAAGGCTACATGGTTAGTGGAACTGTTGGAATTATCACACAGGCCTACCAATTTCCCATGAAGCCCTATTCACTATGATTGTATGTTTTTTTTTTCTTTTTTGTAATCTAGGTATTACCGAAGAGGTACTTTATTCTAGGCTGTTTGTGCACTTCCAATTATAGAAGGAATTGGACTTTGTAAACCATATAAGTCCTCTGGAAGTGACATTATCCATTCTCTTCAGGTGGCTGCACCTGTTTCTTTGACAGCTGTATTTTCCTTTTGTTATAACAATAAGGGTAGTTAGTGTGTGGCACATGCCTAAAGTGATGCTTGGTCTCATCTACTCCATTTCATTGCAGCCAATGCTTATTTTTTGTGACTGTGGATTGACCAGTGTCTATTTTGGATTGCTCCTTTCTGTTTTGCTGCCACATGTCACTGTGAGTTAGAATCATTTTTTTTCCCTAATGGGTATCAAATCCAGCCCCTTGTCTATGCTAAGCATCTACTCTAATACTGTGTTGCATCCCTAGCCTGTGAGCTGGAATTCGGGTTAGAGTGCAGCTAAGCAAGGATGAGAGCAGGTGACTGATTTTAATCATAAAATGTGATCTTTTCAAATCATTTTTGCAAGACCGTTTTAGAGAAAAGATTAAAGTTATTGGACAAAAATACCTTTTTAAATTATCAGGGTACTTTCCCTATCCACATTCCCCTGATCTTAATTGGTAGTGACCAGATCATTCAAATTAATTCCAAGTTAAAGTAAACAGCCAGTGAAAGACATTGTATCCTAACTATTATAATTAAAATCTGAATTTAGGTCAGAACATGCTCCTTAAATCCTCCAGGGCTTGGCTAGGAATAAGTGCAATGGTGATGTAGTGGGTTACTGACAAGACCGTACCATAGTCCTCATCAATTTCTATAATGATTTTGACATGTCATCAAAGCTCAGGGGGAAATTGAGCAATTATTTATTTGACTTTAAAAATCACAGTGTGTCAGGATGTACTCAAGTGGCTACAAATGACACGTTTTGAAAGAACTGCAATGGATGCATCCCAACTAAATTTAGAGCAAGTGTCAGTATGTCAGCTGCAAAGTGACAGGTCTCACAAAAGGTGCTTAAGGTTAATGAGTGATATTTCATTGTCCAGAGTGACCAGAAAACTTAAAAAATGTGAGACAATCTCGGAAAAGAGGTATTTAAAACAAGAGTCTAGGGAAGTTCATGTAGCTAAATAAGTAGTGAAAATATTAATAATGTGCAAACATATCAATATAATATACAAACATATTAATAATATTTCTGCTTATTGAGTACACACTACACGTCCAAAAATATACATTGACACATTTATCTATACTATCTCATTCACCCTCAGTCCAATCAAACAAAATTGTTTCATTTACCACTGAGCAAACAAAGGCTTAGAAAGTGACATGCTGGGATTTGAACTTTATCTATCACACCTTGTGGCCAAATTTTTTAACCTTTCACCTATTACATGAATCAGGTACCAGATATACAATTTCATGCTGTTGGACCATCAATATTTCTTCATCTGTAATATGAATAGACTTGACTGAGTTTTGCTGGCTCTAAATTCTTTTAAGAAACAACAGGTATACAGACTCTTTGGATGAGGTAAAGTGTGAAAAGAAACGTGTTTGTGTGGGGGGGATGCTGGTGTGAAAATGGTGTACTAGCTGGACTGGCACTTAGAGCTTCTATGGGCATTCTTAGTTTATGGTATGAGCTCCTCCCCTTACTTCTGACCAGCTTCTATCTTTCTCATAAGCCCTCTGTTATTCAGACAAGAGAAAGAGGATAGAAGGCTCTGCTTTACAGTTTCCTACCGTTGATCACACTGGCTTCTGAAAGAATGCACAGCCAGTGGGCTGCATCTGGCACCATGAAGATGAGTAGGAAAAACAATACCGAGAATCAAGAGACTGCACTTGAGAAATGCTGATTCACAGGCCAAGATTCTTTTTTTTTTCTCCCACTCTGAACAAAATTTCAGGGCAATTTCAATGTGTCATGTAATGCACATTTAATATTTAATTTTGTAGAAAAATTAGATTATACATGTAAAACTCAAAAATTAAAAGCACCCACAATCTCACTGGTTATAGAACAGCCCACGATTTCAGCATTTACCTTTCAGACTTTTTCAATGCCCACAAAAAATAGTACCAGCCTATTATCATAGCTTTTTGTAATTTTGCTCTCTTATTTGAGAAAAACTTTCCAATCATTCATGTGACAATATTGCAGGGTTCTAAGTGCCAAAGGAATTTGTATTTCTTCTTTTATCATGTCCTTAATATTTTAATCTGGAATAGTTGCTACCTATACAAATAACAGATTCTGCCACAAGATGTTCCTATTAGTAGGCTCCAAAAAATGTATGTGGCATATTCTAGAAGCATTTTGCTTTATCATGCAAATATTTTCACAATGACTTTTTGTTTCTCAGCACCTTTGAGAGTGGGGAATCAATCTTGCTTTCTCAGGTTGCTCATTTATATGGTGATTGCTTGAAATTAGTAATCTAAACTGAACATGCAAAAGAACCCTTTTCATGTCACACGTCTCTTGACCTATGACTGGCAGCTCAATATTTACTCAACAGTGATCTTTATTGGTAATACTTTTGAATCAATTACTGACCAATTTATGTAGATATATTTTTCGTTAGATCTATGAAAAGGAAATTCTACCAGAAAGCACTCTGAATTACATTTTTTAAATGTATGTCACTCTGTCTTCTGAGAGATTTTTAAAAAGTAATTGGTGTTATTTTATGTAGTCATTGTTCTCTAAGGTGAATTTCTTTAATTTTAAGGATGTCTTTGGTCTTCTCAAGGTCAGACCAATTTTAAAACACAGTTTTTCTGAATATCATATTTTAGCGTTCTGAGAAAGGTAGAATTAACACTCCTAATGGCCAAAGATTTCTGAAAACCTTTCTGAAGGAAACTATACTTCACAATGATCAAAGTCTCTTCCTGATCTGTTACTTTCTTTGAAAAGCTTAAAAGCACATTGTTCCTCCCCTGAGTATATTCCCTAGAAAAGTTCTTGCACATCTTCATGGGAGATGCGTACAAGAATGTTCATTTTATTAGTACAAGTGATAGCAAAAAGTTGTAAGTAGCCTAAGCATTACATCAATGAGAGACAGATACATAAATTAGATAAACTTATATATGAAAAGAACTACTATTAAACCCATCAGCATGGGTGAATACCCAAACTGTCTAGCAAAAAATAGCTGAATGATGTTGCACTGTGCGGGAAGGAAGAGGAGCCTTTCCATCCACTCCACTGCCACTGGGGTCAAACTACCAACTCCTAGCAGGATTTGCACCTTGGTTTTTCTCAGCACAGGATGGAAGAGGTGACAGTCAAATGACCAACCTAATTGAGGATGAAACCAACACCCTGGAGGAAAGTTTGACTCTGGTACAGAAGTATCATGGAGACCAGGTGAGAGATAGCCATGAGACACAAAGAAAGGGTGAAGGCTATGCATATTTCCCTCTGAAATTCCATGAGAAGCTCAAGTTCAGACCAGGAAGGTCACAGGGCCTGCATTCTCTAGTGGGAGGCCAGGTTCGGTGGGTGTAACCTTTGGAGGGGCCTGGATATGAAGGTGACGGCACTGAGTCCAGGGGTCTTCTTAAGCTCCCAGAATGCCGCCTACATCAAGTAGAGACCAGTGGTCTGATTTACCGTAGATCAATATCTGGGTTTCCTAAGTGTCTGTAGTAAAATCATGTCTTTTTGCTTTTGCTAAGGGAGGTTCTTGAGTGGTTTTTAGTGTTTGTCAGTATCTAGTTTGTATTTGACACTATTGCTGCTGATTATATTACAATAGTCAAGGTGGTATAGCTGTTGAAGTCAGTTGATTTTCTCTGTGTACCAAAATCTGGATTGCCTGTGGCCCATTCTTGAAGAACTGGGCACTGGGTCAAATAAGGTGTAATGTTCTCCCCCCCACGCCAAATGAACAGAGGTAGCTAGATCTTGGGGTAGTAGCAGAGACCAATATTTAGCCATGAACAGAAGATATCTCTGCAACAAAGCTACTTATTGTATTCAACCAGCAAACCTAAGTACAGAAAACAAACAAACGAACAAACAAGAAACTAGAAACATGAAGAAGACAAAGCAAAAAAATGCCTCCAAAAAACAATCCAGGGATCATTGAGCAGAAAGAAATACAAACGCACACAGCAGAAATATCTGAAAGAATATCATCAGAGGAGGAAATGAAATAGATCATTCAGGTCCTTAGCAAATTCAAAGAAGATATAACTAAACAGGTAATGATCACAATGAAACAAATGATAAGTGATTCTAGAGAAGACACTAACAAAATTTTATTGGAGCTAAAGAAAGAGATGCAAAACACGGATGTCCAGCATAAGAAAGAATAGGAGTCCATAAAGAATTTCTAAACAAATCTAAGACTTTAAAAATATGACTGAAAGTGTGAGTAGTGGAAGCAAACAATATGAGGACAGAATGTCAGATATAATGAAAGATACCTTAAAAACAACAAGAGCCAGTGACCCTGAGTAGCAGGGGAAACTCCTGCATTGAGTGGTGTGAGCTGAAGGCCTGCACAGTGAACTCCACATAGCCGTGCAGCCTCAGCACCTCACTCAAAACCTGGTGGGGCCCCACCCAGCGTCCCCAAACAGCTGAGGACTTTTGTTCTGTCCCTGTTAGGGACTCGCCCAGTGTCCCCAAACAGCCAAAGACCTTGGGTCCTGGTTGGGCCCCACCCAGTGATCCTGAGTAGCAGGGGAACCACCTGCACTGAGTGGTGCAAGCAGAAGGCCTGCACAGAGAACTCCACCTAGCTGTGCAGCCTTGGCATCTTGCTTGGACCCCAGTAGAGCCCCGCCCAATGAACCCAAGCAGCTGGGGAGTCTTGGTGTGCCAGGTGGAATGAGCTGAAGGCCTGCACAACATACTTCATCCAGCTGTTCAGCCTTGGTACACCACTCAGAACCTGTTAGAGTCACGTCCAGTAACCTAAAGCAGATGGGGAGCTTTAGAATGCCACATAGGGTGGGCTGAAGGTCCACCCAACATACTCCCCCAATTCAGTGGGCCTTTGAGTACCACTAGGGACCCAGTAAGGCCTGCCTAATGACCCCCACTCAACTGGGAACTTCCCTGCAGTATGAACAGACATCCTCAATCCAGGAAGCAACTGAGATCTTGAATTTGGCTTCCCCAGGGTAATACAGGAAAATAACAAATGAAAGAGCAAAATACAATCTCAAACCTCTAGCCCACCCCAAACAAGTGTAGGAGACATGGACACAGAAGAAAGTGTAAGCCATACACCAGAAACTTCAGAAATGATAGCAACTGAAGTAAAGAAACAACTCCAGGAAGCTGTAAAGGAACTCAGATCAGAAATAATCTCCCAGGTAAAACAAGAAATGATAAATGTCATAAAAGAAATGCTGAACACATCTAAAGAAGACACAGTGAAAAAAATTGAGGAGCACTGAAAAAAGATAGAAACCTTGAATGAACAATATATGAAGGAAGCAGAATGCATGGAACAGATTCAAAGAGATATCCAGGAAATAAAAAATTCCATTGAAAGCAGGCAAAACTGCCTCAATGAATGTGAAGATAGACTTTAAAACCTCTAAGACAAGATTGCAGTTAGTGAACAGGAAAGGAAAGTTCTTTCAAAAATAATAAGGAATCAGAAAATAATAATTCAACAGTTGCAAGATGGTGCAAAGAACAACAATATAAGATTGATAGGTGAAAACAAAAAGCAGGTGACAATGAATGATATAAAAAGACTATTTACAGAAGCAATAGCTGAAAATTTCCCAACATGGGAAACGAAATTGACATACACAGAAGTGTACCATATAGTACTCCAATTAGCCATAACCAAAGTAAATCTATACCCAGACTTATAATAATCACCATCCCAGAAATTCAAAATAAGAACAAAATATTAAAAGCAGCTAGTGAAAAGAAACTAGTAACATATAAAGGAAAGCCCATCAGAATTAAAGCAGTCTTCTCAACACAAGCAATTAAGTCATGAAGAGTATGGAGCGAAGTATTTAATATCCTCAAGGAAAATGGCTTCTAACCGAGATTTATGTACCCTGTAAAACTGTCCTTCAAATTTGATGGAGAAATAAGACACTTCCTTGACAAAGAACAGCTGAAAACTTCATGATCACCAAATCAACCTTGCAAAGAATACTGAAAGATATTCTAGATAGACAGAAATACAACTACGACTTCAAGAACACCAACAGAAAAAAACAGTAGGAAAGGCAATAAATTAAACAGAAGGGAAAGGTAGAGAAACAACAGCAGAAAGATAACATGGCAAAAATATGCTAACAAATATCACTTATCACCATTCATGTAAATGAGCTCAATTCACCAATTAAAAGAAACGAACTGGCAGAATGGATTAAGAAACAACATCCAACCATAAGCTGTGCACATGAAACCTATCTAACCCATAAGGAAATTCATAGACTGAAAGTCAAAGGATGGAAAACAATATTTCATGCAACAGGAACCCCCCTCCCCAAAAAGCATGAGTAGCTATTCTGGTTGCCGACAATGTGAACTTTAAACCAAGAATGATCAAAAGAGATAAAGAAGGTCACTACGTACTGGTTAGGGGAAAGCTTCAAGAGGAAGTGATGACAATCCTAAATATATGCACTAAATATAGGAGCACACAGCTTTACAAAACATTATTAATAGAAATGAAAAATCAAATAAGCAATAGCACGATTATAACAGGAGACGTCAACACCCCATTGACACAAAGAGATAGATCAATTAGACAGAAAATCAGCAAAGAAATAAAAGAACTGAATCAAGCTTGTGAACAAATGGACTTAGTAGATGTGTACAGAGTGTTCCACCCAACAACATCAGAATATATATTCTTCTCAGCTTCACATGGGACATTCTCTAAAGTGGACCATATACTAGCCCATAGAACATGCTTAATTAAATGTAAAAGGATCAAAATTATGCCATGTATATGATCAGATCATAGTACCATACACTAGAAATTAATGACAAAAGAAACAAAAAGCCCATATAGACATGGAAATTAAATAATCCACTCCTAAACAATCATTGAGTCACAGAGGAAATTGAAGAAAAAAATTAAACAATATCAACAAGCAAACAAAAATACAAATACAACTTGCCAAAACCTGTGGGATGCAATGAAAGTAGTTGTCAGAGGGAAATTTATTGTGGTGATTACCACATCAGGAAAACAGAGTGAACACAAATAACTTGACGCTGCACCACAAAAATCTAGAAAAAGAAGAGTAAGTCAAGACCAAAGCCAAAAAAAGGGAGGAAATTATAAAGATCAGAGCAGAAATTAATGTAATAGAGGCTAAGAAAACAATACCAAGAATTAATGAATCAAAGAGTTGGTTCTTTGAAAGAATAAATAAAATTGATAAGCCCCCAGCCAACCTTATTAAAAAAGGAAAGAAAAGGCTCAAACTTATGCAATAAGGAATGAAAAGGGCGAAATCACTATAGACCCTGTGGAAATGCAAAATTTCATCAATACCTACCTCAAAAACTTTACTCTCATGGGTTCGATAACACAGAAGAAATGGGCAGATTCCTAAAAACGTAAGAATTACCAAAGCTGGATCAAGAAGATGAAAACTGCTGAATAATCCAGTTTCAATCAATGAAACTGAACATGTAGTTAGAACCTTACCAACAAAGAAAAGCCCAAGTCCTGATGAATTCACTGCTGAATTCTATAAGAAATTCAAGGAAGACTTAATACTAACACTCTTCAAACTCTTCAATGAAATTGAAAGGGAAGCAGTTTTCTCTAATTCACTCCTGGAAGCAAGTATTACCCTAATACCAAAACCAGAGAAAGACCCAACCAAAAAAGAGAACTATAGGCCAATCTCCCTAATGAACATAGACGCAAAAATCCTCAATAAAATACTGGCAAACAGAATGCAGCAAGTCATCAAGAAGATTATACACCATGATCAAGTGAGATTCATACCAGGAATGCAGGGATAGCTGAACATCTGTAAATCAATAAATGTAATACACCTTCTCAATAGAGCCAAAGATAAGAATCACATGATCATTTCAATAGGTGCAGACAAAACTTTTGATAAAGTCCAACACTCGTTCATGATAAGAACCCTACAGAAAATTGGAAGAGATTGTCTTTACCTAAATCTGATAAAATCCATCTATGAAAAACCAACAGACAGCATCATATTAAATGGCCAAAAACTGAAAGCTTTCAGTCTAAAATCAGGAACAAGACATGGACCCCCATTATCATAATTTCTATTCAATACAGTTCTAGAAACATTAGCCAGAGCAATTAGATAAGACAGAGAAATAAAAGGAATAAGGATAGGAAAGGAAGAAGTTAAATTTTAATTATTTGTGGATGGCGTGATACTCTACACAGAAGATCCCCAAAACTCCAATGAAAGACTTCTAGATATAATAACCTAATTTAGTAATGTAGCTGGATACAAAGCCAACACTAAAAAATCATTAACATTCCTGTACACAAACAACAATCTCAATGAGAGAGAAATAAGAGAAACCACACCCTTCACAATAGCATTCAAACAAATGAATTACTTAGGAATCAATCTAACAAAGGAAGTAAAAGGAATATTCAGTGAAAATTACAGTTCTCTGAAAAAAGAAATCTAAGAGGATCTCAGAAACTGGTAAGACATTCCTTGTTCATGGATAGGAAGAACAAATATTGTGAAATGGCCATTCTCCCAAAATTTTTATACTGATTTAATGTAATTCCAATCAAAATACCATTAGCATGCCTCACAGATCTAGAGAAATCATTCCTACAATTCATCTGGAACCAAAAGAGACATAGAATAGCAAAGGCAATTCTGGGCAACAAAGGTAAAGCAAGAAGGCACCAAAATTCTTGACTTGAAGTTATACTACAAAGCTACTGCAATAAAATCAACATAGTACTGGAATAAAGGCAGAATGGAAGATCAATGGAATAGATTAGAAGATTTGACCACAACTACAGACAAAATCAGCCACTCTATCTTTGACAAAGGGGCCAAACATGTTCACTGGAAGAAAGACAGCCTCTTTAATAAGTGGTGCTGGAAAAACTGGCCTTCCATATGCCAAAAACTAAAACTGGACCAATGCCTATCACTATCTTAGCTACTTTTTACTCATTGCCAAGACAAAGTACCTGACTCCCAAAATTAGGGAAGGAAAGGTTTATTCTTACAGTTTTTTGGGAGTTTCAGTCCATACTTAAGTTGGCTCCAAGGCAGCATGGCGTGGTGGGGCTGCTGTTCATGGCAGCCACAAACAGCAAGGCACGCTGGCGAGAGAGAAGGCAGAAGCGTGGAAGCACAAGAGGAAGACCCATCTTCCCTTACACTGTATCTCAGCTCCACCCCTGGGCGGGTGCAGTGCTCACATTGCCAATCCCAGCACTAGACAACAAACTGAACACAAGCAAGTGCTGGACTTAGTCCCATCAAAAGTATGTGAGGACTTTCGTCTAGAACACACAAAGAATTAAAAAAATCCCATCAAAAAAAGTCCCATCAAAAGTATGTGAGGACTTGGGGGGACATAGCATACCCAATACAATCACCATGCACTAAACTAAAGTCAAAATGGACCAAAGATCTGAATATTAAAACAGAAGCACTAAATAGGCTGGAAGACAAAGTAGGTAGAAGTCTTGAAGACATAGAGGTAGGCAGAGAATTCAGGAACCAAAACCAGATTGCATGAAAAATCCTTCCCAGAATCAACAACTGGGATCTCATCTTATTAAAAAGTTTTTGCATGTCAAAAGAAATCTCCAATAGAGTGAAAAGTAAACCCACAAGTTGATAGAAAATCTTAGTCAATGGTCCCTTAGACAAAGGACTTTCGTCTAGAACACACAAAGAATTAAAAAAATCGGGTCCCCAAAATTCAAAGACCCAATCCAAAAATGGGCATCTGAGATGAATACATACTTCTCTGCTGAAGAAATACAAATGGCAAATAAATACATGAAAAAATGTTCAGCATCATTTGTCATTAGAGAAATGCAAATTAAAACAACACTGAGATTCCATCTCACTCTAGAAAGAATGGCCATGACCAAGAAAACCACCAACAACAAATGCTGGAGAGGCTGTGGGGAAAAATGAACTCTTCTCCACTGCTGGTGGGAGTGTAGACTAGTGCAACCACTGTGAAAATCAGTCTGGAGTTTTCTCAAAAAGCTGGGATTGGAAGTCCCGTTTGACTCAGCTATTCCACTTCTGGACATATTCCCTGAAGAACTGAAAACATCATTCCACAGTGAAGTATGTGCAACCGTGTTTATAGCAACACAATTTGTAATAGTCAAATCTTGGAAATAGCCTAAATTCCCATCAACTGAGGAATAGATAGAAAAGATGTGGTATTTTTATACAATGGAGTACTACTCAGCTATAAAGAATGATCCCATTGAGGCTTTTATAGGTAAATGGATACGACTTGAGACCATGCTAATGACTGAAATAAATCAAACTCACATGTGTAAATACCATATTGTCTCCCTAGTGTAAGTAACTGAAATAGTACATAAGATACAAAATCTTCAATAAATATTGTGTAAGGGTAAGAAACTGCTCAAAGGAGAAAATAACTCAGGGAAAAGTTGAAAAAGATGAAGGGAAATGAAAAAGATATAAATTTGTATATATATATATATATATACACACACACACACACTTAAGATAGCTAAAATGATTGTACTACTAGCTCAATCAGTTCTTTGAGCAAAACAGTTAACATTCATAGGATTAGATCAATTTTGCAAGTCTATATCTGGTAATCTGAGTAACTCTATAGAAGATAACTGTGCAAAATATCAACGTTTGTTATGTTTATACCACCTGGTTTTGAAAGCCTCTATCGTTATTGTTTTGGACTCTGTTATTATTTATTTGTCTCTTTTGTTTCTTGCTTTTCTTGGATTTTTTGTAGTTCAGTTTTGCTTTTTCCTCTAATACAGAAAGGATAGATGTGCATGTATAGGCTTATACATGCCTAGAACTTCTTCTAAAGAATTTAGAAGAATTGATTTTACTATGTGTGAGGTAAGAACAGCTACTTTGAAGAAAACAAGACATTATTGTAGCCATTGCTGATTTTGTATCATCTTGTTTTGAAATTCATGCTTTTATTCTTTGCTTTGATTGTTTTTAGTCTGTTTTGTATTGTTTGTTTTCAGTATGTGTGAAGGTATGGACAGCTATTTTGAAGAAAACAGGAGACACTATGGAAGCAACTGTTTATTTTCCTATTGAGTGGTTTTGAAGGCCTGTAATGCATTCATCCTTTTGCTTTGGTCAATGTTACACTATTTTGTTTTTTTTTAATTCATTGTGTGTGAAGATATGGACAACTATTTCAAAGAAAATAAGAGACATTATGGTAGCCACTGTTGATTTCCTGTTGTCTTGTTTGAAACCCTGTGTTGCTTGCATTGTTTTGTTCTAATCTGCTTTGTTCTGTTCTGTTCTCTTTTGCTTTATTTTACCCTCTTTAAAATCAAGAGATACTGAGAAACAGATCAAATAGCTGCTAAAAGATGCAAAGAAGACTAATCTAGGAGAAATTATTATTAGTGAAAGTCAGAAGGCAACACACAAGTCATGAAAACTTATTTGCAGAAGCAATACTAGAAAACCTTACAGACATGGAGAAACTATTTAACACACAGAAAATTGAGGCATATAGAACCTCAAATAGCCCTGATCAGGAAAAAATCCACTCTACTTCACATCATAATTACATTACCAGATATCTAACACAAAACTGAATCTTAAAAGCTGTTAGTGAAAGGCATTGAATCATTTATAAAGAAAATGTATCCGAAGCACAACAGGCCTCTCAATAGAAACCTTAAAGGCAAGGAGAGATTGGAAAGAGGTACTTGAAGTCCCAATATAAAACAATTTCCAGTGCAGACTTATATAATAGCCCATGACAATAGCTATGCCACCACCTCAACTTTAGACTGCCTTGAAACTACTTTCACTAGATTAATTAGTCAGCTTCCCTAAATCTCAGTCTCCCACAATGTCTCTGGACAGGAACAAAACACACAGAGATTTTATGCCAAAGCATTAAACACATGGCCTGGAGTCTAACTGTGAATGGGCTGGAGTCCAACTACCGATGTCGTCTTTGATCCCAAATGAAATCTCCTGAACCTCATCTTTACCAGCTGATTTCCTGGACCATTCTGGTCTTCTGAGCTCTGTCCAGAATCTCCCATCAAGCTCAACTTTCAGTATTTTAAGACTGCTTCTTCAGCTGGAATATCCAAACCCTTCTAAAAATCTCCCTGTAAGCCAGTTGCAAAGGTTCCTGAACCACATGAGCAGGTAGTAGCACAGCAATGATTCCACTTCTCTGGTACCAAACTCTGTCCTGGTTACTTCATTGTTGCTGGGACAAGATACACAGCACCTACAAGTTAAAGAAGGAAAGTCTTTTTTTTCTCAGTTTGTAGAAATTTCAGTCCATAGCCAGCTGATTCCAAGGCAAGGTAGCATAGCAGAGGGGCATCAGGACAGAAACACTTCTTAACACAACAGGCAGAAAACAGTGCCAACAAGGGAGACAGAGGGATATACTTATATGCTTTTCCAGCCCATGCACACAGTCTCCACCAGGTTTCATCTCCCAACATCACACTCAGCCATATAAATCCATTGGTGGACTAATCTAGCATCATGCACCCATGATCCTGTCACCTCCCCAAATCCCCACCTATGAGCACAGGGATTTGCTGGGGGCATCTAGATAAAAACCATAATATTTAGATACACACGAATTATCAAAACTGAGTCAGAAAAATTTAAAAATCCTTGTTAATCCAATAACGGGCAATGGAATTGAAGCAGCAATCAGAAACCTCCCAACTAAGAAAAGTCCAGAGCTTGATGGATTCACTGCCAAATTCTAGAACTTCAGGGAAGATCTAACACTAATATTCCTCAAATTTATTAATGAAATTGAGAGGAAAGGAGTATTCCCAAATTCATTCTTGGAAGCTAGTGGTGCCTCTCCCCTAAAACCAAGAGAGAATTACAGGCCATTTTATGTAAAGAACATAAATGCAAAAATTCTCAACAAGTTACTGGCAAACGGAATGCAACAAATCATCAACAATATCATACCATCATGATCGTACTATCATACCATGACCAAGAAGGTATCATCCTAGGGATGCTATTATGCTTCAATATACTCACACCAATAAATGCAATTCATTAGAAGCAAAGACAAAAATTGTGTGATCATGTTAATAGACGCAGAAAATGCATTTGATAAAATCCAAAATCCGTTCATGTTAATAACCCTGAAGAAAATAGGTACAAAGGGCCCTATACGAATCTTACAAAAGACATTCATGAATGACCTACTGACAACACTATTTAAAAAAGGAAAAAAAACCCTGAAACCTTTCCCTCTAATATCAGGAACAAGATAAGGATGACCACTATCAATATGGCTGTTCAACATAGTCCTTGATAAATTACCTACAACAATCAAGCAAAAGAAAGAAATAAAAGTGATACATATAGGAAAGAAAAAGTAAAAATACTATTTGCAGATGACAAGACCCTCTATTTACAAGACCTAAAAATTCCAGGAAAAGACTCTTAGAATTAACCAGATTCAGCAATCTAGCAGGATGATAAACTCGCAAAAGTCACTAGCATCCCCATGCACTAATAATGAATACGCTGAGATAGAAATTAGGAAACAATACCATTCACAATAGTATCAAGAAAAAATAAATACTTAGGAATTAACCTAACCAAGGAAGTGAAAGACCTCTACAGTGAAAATTGCATCACTCTGAAAAAGGAAATTGTGGACATCAAGCAATTGAAAGACATGTTCTATTCTTAGATGGGGAGAATCAATACAACTAAAGCGGCTATACTCCCAAAACTGATACATAACTTTAGTGCAATACCAACAGCATTTCTCACAGATCTAGAGAAAAGTATCCTAAAATTCATATGGAACCAGCAGAGAGCCAGAATAGCAAGAGCAAATCAGGGTAACACAAACAAAGCAGGTAGCATCACTATCTCCAATTTGACATTATACTACAAATCTACTGTAATTAAAACAGGATGGTACTGGCACACAAACAGATATGTGTCTCAATGGAACAGAATAGAAGAAGCAGGAATAAATCCAGCTACATTCTACTCTTTAATATTTGACAAATGGAACAACAACAGCAACAACAACAAAACCACTGGAAGAAAGACAGCTTCTTTAATAAATGGTGCTGGGAAATTGGATATACACATGCAAAAGACAGAGTCTAGACCTATATATCTCACTATGCACAAAACTAAAATATAAATGGAGAAAAGATCTAAATGTTAAAAGAGAAACAATCTGCTGGAACATAAAATAGGTAAAACTCTTGAAGACACAGACATAGGCAAAGACTTTCTGAACAGAATCCCAATGGTACAAGAAATAATACCAATAATCTACAAATATCATTGTATCAAATTAGAATGCTTCTGCCTAGCAAAGGAAACAGCCAAGAGAGTGAAGAAACAACCTGAAGAATGGGGAAAACAAATCTGCCAGCTATTCCTCAGACAGAGGACTAACATCTATAGTATATAAAGAACTCACACTAATTAGACTCCTCCCCCAGAGTAAAAGACCCAATCAAAAATAGGCAACTGAAATGAATAGAAACTTC
This sequence comes from Dasyprocta punctata, assembly GCA_004363535.1. Classification (NCBI taxonomy): domain Eukaryota; kingdom Metazoa; phylum Chordata; class Mammalia; order Rodentia; family Dasyproctidae; genus Dasyprocta; species Dasyprocta punctata. Next base: position 212,687 of record RJWM01000324.1, read on the forward strand.
TCAGAACAAGTACAAATGGCAAAAAATACATGAAAAAAAATGTTTGGCACTGTTGACCAGTAGAGAAATTGAAATTAAACCAACATTGAGACACCATCTAACTCCAGAAAGAGTGGTATCATTAAGAAATCAAATAATTACAAATGCTGGTGAGGACATGGGGAAAAAGAATTTTTCCACATAGTTGGTGGGGATATAAACTATTACAAACATTATGAACATCAGCATGGAGACTCTTCAAAACCCAGACATAAAAATTCCATTTGACCCTGCTATTCCCCTTCTAGATATCTTTCCCAAAGAGTCAGTTATCATACTACAGGGATACATACATACCCCCCTTTTATGGCAGCACCATTTATATTAGCTAAATTTTGGGAACAACCTACATGCACATCAACAGATTAATGGAAAAAAAAGTGTGACAGTTACACACAATGCAGTGCTACTCTCCAGTAAAGAAAGATAAACTTGAGGCATTCATAAGTAGATGGATGCAATTTGAGACCATAATGAGAAGTGAAATAAGTCAGACACACAAGATTAAATATTGCACGACTTCTCATATATGAGAAACTCAAGACACACACACACACACACACACACACACACACACAGAGAGAGAGAGACAGCGAGAGAGAGAGACACACAGAGAGAGAGAGAGAGAGAGAGAGAGAGAGAGAGAGAGAGACAGAGAGAGACAGAGAGAGAGAGAGAGAGGGAACACAGTAGAAGATAGATAAATAGGAAGTAGGGAGATCTTCAAATGGATGCGGTAAAAAGAGATGGAGGGAGTGGGGAGGGTTATGAGGGAAAGGGGACGAAGAAAAGCATTGAAGCGAAAATGATGAAAATAAAGCTTTTGCAAAAGGGAAGGAGACAAAGAATTGGAAGGAGTATAGGGATGGGGAATAAAAAAGAATTAAAACCTATTATGTACATGTACGAATTCCCCACAAGAGCATAATCATTTTGTACTGCAAAAATATACTAATAAAAAGGAAAATTAACAAAACTGTGAAACAATGCTGTTCTTTTCATTCATTGTTTTATTTGGAAAACTACAAATTATTTTAATGAAGTGTATTATTTATGTTAAAAATTGCTGAATGATACATATGGTAGGATAACTTTTACATGAAGTTTTATACCATGCAAAATGTATTTGCTCAGATAAGCTATATCTCTCTGCCTTAACAAAGCCTTCCAAATCTCCGTGGTTTAATGTCACAATATGTCCAGCATAGATAATCTGGAAGCCTATGTTCGTGGGTCATTCAGAGGCCCAATTTGATACAGGCTTTGCCTTATCTCAGTTCTCACTGATCCTCCACCAATGAGAAGTAGGTAAAATAACTTCCATGCTAGGTTTTAAATGTGCACAGAAGTGGAACATTTCATTTTCACTCAGATTTCATCATTCAAAACAAGTCACATAGTCACACTGACCTTTTAAGAGGACTTGAATGTTTAATTTTACTATCCTGTTTGAAGGGAAAATCACCTCAATTATTTGATGAACTTATAATTACCACACTAAATAACACTCCGGTACTCTACAATGCATGTCTATCATCTGCTATCTATCTATCTATCTATCTATCTATCTATCTATCTATCTATCATCTTCTGTCTCTCTATATGCCATATGTATCAAGTAAAAATATACAGATATGAATGGACATATTGAACACAACATTTAAGTGAGTGATAACTTTGTTGAGGGAGGGATGGAGAGAAGTGCAAACAGGTGAGGAAGCTGAACAAGTGCTGTCACCTCAGTTAACTCTTTAATTTGTTCTACTCTGCTCTCTGCTTGGGGAGGCTAAGCTGTATAGACTTCGAATGGGTAAGCAACGTTCTCTAGTTTCAGGTTGGGCTTAGACAATAGGGAAACAAGAATGAGATAAAAGTGAGCAAGAAGAGTACTCTCCTGCCTCTTCTATGAGCTCATGCAAAATGAATATGTCCCTTGGCCAAAAGTATATTCTGCTGTCAAGGTGACTAAATGTGCATGATTGTTCTTTTAATGTCATCCTTTCTTTCACTTTGACCCTGTAGGTAACAACTTAGTTGCTTACCAGTCCCAAATTTCTGCCCTATTCACTGAGGTTCTATTATACACATACCTTTGTTAAAATTGCTTTTTAAAGTGACCCTTCTGGAATGATCCTATACTGAGTGTGTCACCATATTTTTTGTTGGAAGCTATGTGGGTAAATACCAACAGAAGATTTCATTTAAAACACTAATGTATGAATTCATATACTGGTTTGTGAGCACAGAGGTGTTCAGTATAATAATTTTGATGTTGTTTGTACATAAAATTTCATAAAAACTTCAAAAAATGTAAAAACATGCTCTAACAATCACAATTCACCCTCCCTAAAAACTTAAGTACCTTTATAAAATGATCTTACTGACAATTACATGGTGATTAAATTGGCTTTTGTTCCTTTTTCTGAATTTACCAGTTTACAGCACTAAGTATATTATCTTTGCATTTAAAATGTTAAATTTTATTGCAATAGTAACTAAAGCAAACTTTGAATCCAGTTAGAAATGTGATATATAATCTTATCATAGTTCCATGATTTAAATGTGCAACCAAAATTCTGTTAGGTGACCTCTGAGTGGTTTTTGGGTTAACTATGAAACCTAAGATAGTTGCAGAACACATAAAGCTCAGGGCTTCTCATACATTAGTCAACTTTCAACCATTCTACCCAAATACTTGAGGCAATTAACTTGTGATTTTGGCTCACAGTATTGGAAGCACCAAGTGAAGATCTAGTGGTAGTTGGTGAGGGCAGAACATCATAGGGAGAGCTCATGGCAGAGCAAAACCACTTACAACATGAACCAGGAGGCGGAGGAGGAGGAAGAGGAGAAGAAGATGGAGGAGAAGGAGGAGGAGGAGGAGGAGGAAGAGGAGGAGGAGAAAAAATGATCAGCGTTCCACTATAGCTTTCAAGTGCAATTCTCCAAAGGTCTAAAGACCTATTACAAGGCCTTATCTCCTAAAGATCAGTGTCTCCCAGTAGAGCCATCCTGAGGACAAAGCTTTACACACATGAATTGTTGAGGGACACTACCCATATTCAAAGTATAGCATACAGGTATCTTTTTGTGTGCCCATGTAGGCCTTTTTCCACCATGAATCATTGTATTTGTACACAGACCTTTTAAAATGCTAGTCAACCTTGATATCCAAATTATCTGTCTAATTAAATATCATGGAACCAGTGATATAGAGATGTGAAAAGAAAGAATTTTCTTTTGTTGCAAAGCTCAGCTAAAGGCCTTGAAAAGTCATAGCAAAGGCAAACCATTATAAAAATCTATATTACTTATGTGTGAATGAGAAAATAAAGAATTGGAAGGCTCAATTATAAAAATTACAAGGCTTCTCTCAGAGCAACTGGTAAAGTTTGCAATTCAGATAAAATATACCCTGAAAAAATACTGTATTTTTCATGAGTATGCATTTCACAAGAAATATCAGCAGAACCAATTACTGGTCACATCTTGAAGAAAAGATCTTGGATTCATATCAAACTTGTGTCATGGGATTGTATAATTTGATGTTTTACATTAAAAATATACAAAATTGCAAAACTCTGGTGAAAGAAATCAAATAAAACCTACGTGATTAGATAACCATGTGCATGGATAGAAAGACTCAATATTGTCTAAATATTACATCTTCTTAACTTGGTATGTAATTCAATGCCATAGAAAACAAAATTCTAGAAAGTAACTTTCTGAATTTTGAAAATATTACTCTATGGTTTATATGGAAAGACAGATGACCCAGAATAAACAACACAGTGCTGAGGAGAACAAAGTCAGAAGGCTATGACTCACTCTAAAACCACAAAATTAAGACAGTGTGTTATTGGTGATATAGTAGAAAATTGTTCATTGCAGCAGAACAGAAAACCCAGAAATAGATCCACAGAAATATAATCAATTAATCTCTGAGAAATACATGCAATACAATTGTTATAGTTATGTTCAGATGGCCCCCCTCAAGCTTCATGTAATCATTGCACGCAGCTGAATCTGGTGTTCATGGTTGGTTTGTTGTCTGGTGCTGCGATTGGTGGTGTGAGTGCTGCATCCACCCAGAGGTGGAGCTGGCATACAGTGTAAGGGTGGGAAGAAGGCATGTCTTCTCTCTTTGACTCAGCTTGCACTTTGCTGTTTGGTGGCCACTATGGATGGCTGCCCCTCCCCACACCACCCTGCCTTGCAGACAGCTGAGTATGGACTGAACCCTCCAAGAACTATAAGAAATAAACCTTTCCTTCCCTAATTTTGGGCATCTGGCATTCTGTCTCAACAATGAGAGAAAAGCAACTAAGACAACAATTGAGAAAAGATAGGCTTTTCAAAAAATGGGACTGGAACAAGGGAATACCCACATATAAAATTGGGAAATTTGATACAGACTTTACACTCTTCACAAAACTTAATATGAAATGGATCACAGACCCGAACTTAAAACACAAAATTTAAGACTTCTTTCTTAGAAGACAGAGACCTTGGATTTGGTGATTACTTTTTAGATATGACACCAAAGGCATGATCCATGAAAGAAAGAATGACAAGCCAAACTTCCTTAAAATTTAAAACTATTCGTTTTTGCAAGACACAATGCCAAGAGAATAAAATGAACAGCCGTAGGCTGAAAGAGAATATTTTCAAAACAAATACCGGATGAAAGACTTTTTCCAAAATATACACAGGACTCTTAAATCAGTAAAATAAGAAAACCAGATACTTGATTCAAAAATTGCACAAACCCTTAACAGATACCTCACCTTAGACGATATATAGGTGAGAAATAAGCATATGAAAAATACTCCACGTCCTATGCCATCCAGGAAATGCAAATTAAAGGACAATATGTCACTATTACACACCTGTTAAAATGGCCAAAATCCAGAATGCTAAAAGTTACCATTTTCTGTTGCTAATCACTCAATTCTATAGGCTGGGTAATTTTATAAAGAAAAGAGATTTACTTTGGTTTATCACGCATGAATCTGCACATAGACGTTTATAGCAGTTTTATTCAAAATTGACAAACTTAGAAGCCACCAAGATGTTCTTCAGTAGGTTAATGGCTAAAGAAACTGTGGCACATCCTGTCAATGGGATATTACACAGAGCTAAAAAGAAATGAGCTACCAAGCCATGTAAATGTACAGAGGTATTACACTAATTAAAAGAAGCCGATCTGAAAAAGAGTACATACATTATGATTCAAACTAATGACATCTGAAAAGGCAAAACTACGGAGGCAGTAAGAAGATAGAGGGTTGTCAGGGCCTAAGAGGGAGGGAAGGATGACTTGGTAGAAGGCAGAATATTTTTGAGCATGAAACCTACTCCGTATGATGCTCTGATGGTGGATACATAACCTTATATATTTGTTCAAACCAAGAGAATATAGAAGAGTCAACCCTATGAAGACTATTAACTTGAGTAATAATGATGCATCAGTATAGACTTGTCAGTTGTAACAAATGTAACATTTTGGTGTGGGATGTTGGTGATAGGGAAAGCTATGCACGTGTAGGGGAAGAGGATATGTGGGAAATCTCTATACATTTTGGTCAATTTTACTATTAACCTAAAACTGCTCTAAAACTAATGTACTAAAATATTTAGCATAATTTTTATTTGTTTTAACTGATAGTGTTAAAAAAAGAAGTCTTATTCTGTGTTTGCATAGCAACAAAAGAGTCAGCTGGCAATTTATTGGTATTTTTAAAAATCATCCTTTTGTTATTACAATATTGTGAAATTCTATTTGATCTTCACCCCACTTTTTGGCAAAAAGTTCCTAAACCCTTGGGAATCTCTGCAGTCACAAGAGGGTCTTTTATGCTAATGAGATGGTTGGTGGCTGGGGATCTCCACATAGCTTCAGAAGCATGACGATTACAAGAAAGATCAAAGAATGATTAGAAGGTCATGACTTGCAGTCTCACCCTCCCAGCCTCTGAGGAAGGGAGACAGATTAAAGATAGGACTGATTTCCAATGGCCAATGATGTAATCAATCTTTCTTACATAATGAAGGGTCTGTTAAACCCTGAGAAGACAGGATCTGAATGAGCTTTTGAAGAGCTAAACACTTGAAGATTCCCAGAAGGTGGCATGTCCAGAGAGGGCATGGAAGTCTTGTAACCCTCCCCACATACCTTGTGTACATGCCCTGTGCATCTTTTCATCTGAACCCTTTGCAGTTTCCTTTATAATAAATAGGTAAAGGTAAGTATTTCCCCTGAGGTCTGTGAGGAAATTAGTAAAATCCAAGGAGAAGGCTGTGAAGACCATAATTTATAGCTGGTTAGTCAGAAACATAGACAATAACCGGGAGCTTATGGCTGACATCTGAAGCGGGGAGCAGTCTTGTGGGACTGAGCCCTTAACCTGTGGGATCTGATGTTATCCCTAGTTACATAATGTCTGAATTGAATTGAATTGGAGGACATTCTGCCCAGTTCCTCTGCAGTATTGGTTGCTAGCAGGGAGAAAACCTCACAAGTTTCAGTGACCAGAGGTAAAGTGTTGTGCTGAGAGAGTGTGTGAAAATAGGGAAAAAAGCACTTTGGCTTTGGTTTCTCCTGTATCTCTCATCAGTAATACATTACAGTTGATTTTTAATTTTCTGTGCATGTTTTTCATATTTTCTCTAATAAACATTTATATTTCAAAACTGTTATCTAAAAACACTGGATATAACATGGAAGTGTAAAAACAGTTTAGGCAACTGGGCAATTCTTTAGGATTTATCTCAAAACTCTATTATTCTGATAGGTTAACATTTAAACTATCCTTGAAGTTAATATCCTGCCTGGTGTAACTACTTTGAAATCCCAATAGGGCTTTGGTTTGTTGTTTTGTCCCTTTGTCATGAGGAAATCACTGCCGGGAGTTCCATTTTGTTGTCTGTATTATATGTTGTGGATTTGACAGAATTTTATGTCTCATTTTGAGTATAGTAAAAATTGTCCTATTGTTGCAAATATTAATATTTGGGAGATATTCATAATGTTGGGTTTATATACTGTCTGTAAATTTACCCCTTCCTCTTTTGCCTGAAGTTATACTTGAATATAGTGTACTTCATCATTTAAGTAATTTTCCATAAAAAATCAGAAATAAATAAGAGAAGGAAATACACACAAGTGAAATGTATTGAATATAATTATGAAAGTATACTATGGAAGCTGAACTTGGGAAAGAAAAGAGTAGATGTTTTACAAAATACTTCAAGGGAAATGCAAAATGTCACATTTTAGCATAGACAGAAAATTAGGAATGAAGCATTCAAAAGCTGTAGTGATCAAAGGATGCAATTTTTAGGAATTTACTCGTTCCAAGTAAAATACCTGGGATGAAGAGATGGATGGAGGGGAGGGAAGGGTTAGGGATGAAAACAAAATAAGGTTTATTATGCACATGTACAAGATCCCCACAAAAAATATAAAGATCATGTACTATAAACATGTACTAATAAAAACGAAAAAGAAAAAATACCTATTAGTGCCAGAAGGAGGCTAAGTGATAACTTTTCCTAGTTGCCTTGTCCTTGGTTGGCTTGTCCTAGGCAGTTCCTGTTAGCTACCAACATGCAATCTTCTAGCACAATGATTTGTGTGGAGAGGAGAAAGGTGTTCTCGTCTCAGTTGATTTCTACTCTGGAATACTTACCTTGTCAAGCTGTGCCCTCCACTCTGGAATGTAGAGTCTAAACAGGAAGACTTGTATGTATACAAAGCATGCCAAGCCCAGGCAAGCTGTGATAGACAACAGAAGGTCAAAGTAATGACAGGTTATGAGGGACTGCAGTCTGTACAGTGGAGAGGGAGTCAATGGTATCTGAACTGAGACCTACAGGATCATTATCACTCAGGGTCTGGTGAAGAGCCCATTCCATTTGGAATTATGGCTTCCTAATGTGGAGAAGAGGTGAACTCAGAAAATGAGGCAAGGGCTTGATTTTCTCACCAAACTAAGAAGCTTAATTTTTGGGTCAAGTTTAGAGCTGGTCAGATCTATTTAATCATACTTTTCCTTTGAGAGCAGAGAGGACTGGGGAAAGGGAAAGACTGGATAAACCTCCTTTTTCTGTTAATACTCCAGCCCTGTCACTGCCTGCCTCAATGTGCCTCCATTTGGCTTACTCATCCAATGAGTCAAATTTTGCAACACTTCATTCTGGTACAAATAGCATCTGGTATTTGATGAGGTTCTTAAATGAAGATGTCCTTCAGATGCTCTTTTACCTGGGTCCACGGGGAAAAATGTAATGATGTCATCTTTTACAAAAAGCATCAGGAAGATCGATTTGAGATTCATCTCTCTTACATAAGAATGTGCAATGTATGTATGTATTGTACATACATACATATATATATGTATGCATATATAAGGAATGATGTGATGGTTTTCTGAGTGTGGAGAGTTTATTATTTTTATTGAGACAGGTTTATGGCATTTGTAGTTAACTTTATTATTACTTTTAATGCAGGCAAACAAGGAGTGTGGCAGACACAAAGAGGAAGATTATTAAAAATTTCTGTTTCTAGATGTTGCGAATAACTTTTGACATATCCTTTCCTCCTGTCTGAGGACTGGAAAAGCAAGGCACAATTTTTCTTTCTTTCATTTAAGAGGAGTAAGTTACTGTCTTCTACAGCATCTACCTATAGTTTTAAAATGCTGGAAAGAGTGTGACATTTGTTTAGAAACTGTGTCTATAGCTTTTATTACTTGGTTTATTGCCTCTCCATCTCATTCCCTCTCGGGAACATCTCTATCTTCTTAGAAGGAAATTGCTTCTTCTTCTCAATCAAATCAAGTTATTCCAGTAAAGCAGCAACGTGTCCTTGGTCACAGAGGTAGGCACATGAGAGAGAGAGAGGGGGAGAGAGAGAGAGAGAGACAGAGACAGAGAGACAGACAGACAGAGACAGAGAGACAAAGAAAGAGACAGACAGAGACTGAGAGACAGAGACAGAGAGACACAGAGAGAGAGAGACAGAGAGACAGATATAAGAACATGGCAGAAGGCAAACATGTAGCACTTGAGGACTTGGTTTTAATTATTCTGTGGCCAAGCACATCACTTAGTTTGGTTATGTGAGTCATTAATTTTAGCTTTTTGCATTACAGTAGACTTGAATTCATGTTATCTATAATAAAGACCCAAAGAAACACTCTGTCCACTCTTCACTTCCCACCATGATTTCTTCCTTTACTGTTCTTATCATTCTTATTTCTACCACTGAAGTACTTTCATGATAGTCTACCCAATGATTACTGAGAAACTGAAAATTTAATTTTATTTATGTGACTATATTCATGTACACATCATCTGTGCAGGTGTACAGAGCCCCATTCTTAGATCAAACCTGTGCTTGGTTTAATGTTTTGCTACTGGCAACTTGAAGTTCTTATTTTTATCTCTGATCAAGTCTTCCAAAAGCTAAGTCTGAGGGGCACTGGAACCTGTGCATGAGCTGCGGACATATGTTAGGCATGGAATCAGGACTACAAGCTCAATGGGCAGCAAGCAATGTGCATGTTGCGCAGCTGGCATGGCTGCGCAGGGCACACACATGTCCAGTGCAGTCTGGGAAACAATGGGTCCCTAATGGAGTAGCAAAGCTAGAACCTGGGGCAAGATCAGGGCCAGTGATGGTTTAAGTGGATCAGAGAGAAAGAGTTAGTGCCCTGCATGGAGGACATGATAGGAACCAAGGAGGTCAACTTTCACAACTGCCTTCGCAGCCTGTCCCTGCATTTAACTGTTCCGAATGCCGAGACAGTAGCTGCCTGTACTCAAGCAGTAATCTTTTTCAGTAAATCACTTCCAAATAAAAGCATATGTGTACATAGACACTGTACTAGAACATATCAGGGAATTATTAGAACTTTCCAAAAAGTTTAGAATCTTCAACTTTGCAAACTGCTGCAACATTGCAAAGCAAATAACCATTTTTACAAACGGGGATCAAATTTATAATCACTGCATTTCACAGACAACAACATCATTTTCATATGAATACTTGGATCCTAGTGCTTTTACTTCTCTGGTTGAACTGAGTGATATAATAATACATGGGAGAAGTATGAAATGAACAAAGAGAACAGAGGAGAGAGAGATACCAAGATAATGAAAACCCTAGACTGGTGTTGGTTAACAGTACATTTTGCAACGATGATGACCTAAATAGTCACTATCATTGTTTCCCAGTACAGTAGCTACTAGCCTAATGTGGGTATTTAGCACTTCAAATGTGGCTAGTATAAGTGGTGGGTGAATATTTAATTTTACTTAATTTAAACTTAAGTAACCCATGTGGCTAGTGGCTAACAGGATAGACTGCAGAAATCTAGAAACTATGAAATATAAAGAATCCTTGAAAAATATGAGCGTATTTATTTTGGATGAGAAAAATTTGAGGATGACATGTTGGCTATATTCAAATAAAGAGTTTTCGAGTGGTTGTTTAGGTAAACTCATTGTGATTTCACAAGGAATTGGAGCAAACGAACAAGTGGTTGCACAGGGACAAATTTTAGATGTTATATGACAGAATTTCTAATATTCAGTGTATCTATGATGCTGTGAGTGACTAGACTAGATGCCTTTCAAGGATCCTTTTCTATGCTGCCTATCTATCTGTCTATCTATCTATCTACCTATCTATCTATCTATTGTCCATGTAATCTAAATATGGCGAATGGTGAACTGTAGAGAGAATTTTGTTTCCAACTAGATAGTGATACGATGCCAAAGTAATTTAGGACACCCAGGCTAGGTGGCCATGTCTATTTTTCTATTACATCCTGGATGCAATATATCCTGTTGATCTTTGAGATTAACAGTTCTATTTTCTACTCACTATTTTTGAGTAAATTTCATTACTGAGGTAATTTGTGGGAAAAACAGAAACTAACTTTTAAGATCTTTTTCCTGAGGCTATCAACATACATCTTCCATAAATCCTGTACCTCTCAGCCTCAACAGGTTTTAAGGTTAGGTCTTTAAAACACTGAGAGGCAAATATTGTGAATAGTGTGATTCCTAGGCTAGATAATGCTTGATGCTAATTACATCTAGTAATAGCAAAATATGACTAAATGGAAGCAGTTGCCATAATCTGCTTGCATTCACATACATTTCTGAAATCTTATATTTTGTGTAATACAGAACTTCAGAAAAGCTATAAGGTTAAAACTATCACATATTTCATTTAGCAATTCAAAAGCAATGAAAAATCAAATGATCCAGCAACAAATATTCACAGTGTACACTGTGCTCCAGGCAATAAACAGGCAGTGTATGCAGACTCTGTATAGAGGGGACCATGGCATGATCTTTACACTTACAGAAAGCATAGTTTAATGGAGGAGATAGGCAAGTAAAGAAATTAATGCTATGTTGAGAAGGGCAGCACAAATGTGATTTAGAAGCACAAAGAAACTTGCCTGACCTAGTCTGGGCTTGGGAACGTATGGAATGGGAAGTTGGGAAATAGATAGATTATTAAACATATTTCTTTATCAGTTTAGAAATGATCTTTCTCATTTAATAGGGAAATATGTTTTGCTCATCCTGGACTTATTTGCCCTCCGATCCTCTCTCATTTTCCCCCTGCTCTGACCTATATTATATGCAGGCTGAACTCTGAAGACGAATATTCTGTGGCCATCTTGGTGGGCCAACAGCCAGATCAACAGAAAATCAGAATGTAGAATAGTGTTCTCTAAATTTTTCTCTTTCTCCTGCACCATATGGCTTCTTCTTCAATGGCTACATATGCTTCATGGCCCCAGCCCCACCATATTAGCCTACCATGGCACTTAATTCTGTGGAGCAGAAAACACAGGTTCCAGGAACACTATCTCCTCTCTTTATCTCCCAGGCTGGAGGCTGGAGTAATTTCCTTGAAAATAGTTGGGTTTTTCAACTGTACCCTATTTATTTCCTTCACTTGTGTAAGCAATTGATTTCTACCTTTGTCAAACAGGTTTCTATTTTCCCGGACAATTCCTGACTTTTACATGCAGCCAAGTCCCTTGGCTGATTTTCTAATTTTGAATGCTTTCACATTCTCAGGATAAACTCAACTTTATCACCTGCAGTTAAATATATATATATGCCTTTTCTATACTTAATAATATGAACAAAAGAAAATACCCTCGGATCCTGAAACCTCCATCACAAAGCATTCTACAGCTCATTCTCTTCAAAGTTTTCCCAAGATAATTTCACCCTTGCTATGTTTTTCATATGTATTGAAATATTCAAAGAGCATAAGTTATAGGGTGATATATTTAATTTATAAAAAGCCAGGCCATACAATTGAAGTTATGTAATACTAACACTGTGATGCAAGTCAAGGGCTATTCAGAGGAAAATGGATGGTAAAACCAATGTACGACAGATATATTATATTAGAAACAATAGGTAAAACATCTGCATCCTCCCAGAAGCTAGAGGATTAATAAGATATTAAATCCAAACAATTAGAAGCTAGGAAAAATCACATTAAATACAAACTAATAAAAATAGGAAACAGTGTACCAAATGATGAAAGACAAATATATGAAATTACTTAATTATTTTCAAATATGATCATTTATTTATTCTTTAGTAAGTTCTTAATAGAAGGAAAACAAGATGAGATAATAAAATTGTAAATATACAAATGTAGAGGAGATTCACAAGAGATATCTAAAATAACATGACAAAGTCAGTTTTTTCTTTCTTTCAGTTCAGGATAGTCAAATGGAGGGCAAAGAAATGTTTCTACAGATAGTGTTCTTTCAGTTAATAAACTAATAAGGAATGAGAGAAAAATTATCCTTCTACAAGGCCTAATGGATTAATGGATAGTGGTGAGAATTAATAATGTCTACCAACATCAGCACAAAGGGATACGACTAGAAATTATGTACTTTCATTCAAAGTAACAGTATCACCTATACAGTGGTCTTGCAAAACAACAAAAAATAAGCAAACAGAAATTAGATCAGGCTTGTAGCTGTACCAATTTAGATAGACCTATGGGAATAAAAGGAGATATTAAAGGACACCAAAGTGTTGCACTCAGCAAAGTAGACTCTGGGAAGCAAGAAAGAATATGATACCTGCTTTTTAAAAAATTAATAAGCAAGAAAATTAATTACCAGCAAAAATAGGTGATGTGGAGAGAGCCCATAGCCTAAAAATAACATGGAGGACATAACAAACATAATACTTAAGCCATATTTGGATATCAATTTAAGGAAAGACAGGTTTCTAAAAAGTATAAGGATACTAAGTAAATATGAAATATAACTACATATTTGATATCAATAACTAATATAATATGTAAAATTAACTGTTGTCTTGGAGCTTATGTTTCTGTAAAAGTCTTTATGCTTTATGAATTCATAGTGGGAAAACTTGGAAGAAAAGTAGTGCGGTGTCCTGGTTCTGCTTCACTTTATTCCAGCAACAGAGATTATTGGGCTGAGGTTTTGGGTAGAGCCTGATTGGCTGCACCTTGATGGCTGTTAATACTGAATGGCAAGTGTATTGGAGTCATTACAGTATTCTCTCTATTGTGTGCATTAAAAGTTCTTAATAAAAAGTTTTTTATTATAGCTATCATGCCATTAAACTTGAAATCCTAAGTGAAATGGACCACATTTTAGGGGAAAAGAAAAGGACCAAGTTGATTCACCGAGTAGGGTAGTTCTTGATTAAACAAACCAGATGAGGACTCTGCTCAGATCAAAAGTACTTCTGAGCTAAACCCACTTGAATGGCAAGAAATACCTAAATTAGATTAAAAATAGCACATTCTACACACCAGTGAGTTAAATGAACAAACTGGCTGTGTCTGAGGAAGGAAAACACAATTTAACAATACACAATACTTTCAATTGTAATTCTCCACATTATACAAAGTAGAAAAGTATATTAGTTTTTCAGGGCTGCTTCAAAAAGTACCACCGACTGGGTGGCTTAAACAAGAGGTGTTATTTCCTTATATTTTGGGAGACATGAAGTCCAAAGTGCCAGGAGACTCGGTTTCTTTTGAGGCTTCTTTCCTTGTCTTTAAAATCTAAAATTCAGATGGTTTTCTTCTTCTGCTGTCTCCCAAATGGGATTTCTTCTATGTCTTCTGTGTGTTAATATCCTATTCCACCAGTCGTACTGAGTTAGTGACCATTCATATGACCTCGTTTTACCTTGCATAGTTCTATTTTCTTTGCAATTTCCAAGCCACTGTTCCACCTCTCCTTTTGCCTGCAATTCTGTTAACTGTTCTTAGTGTATGTTTGTGATACATAATAGTTACATGCATTTTTGAGACCCTATACCCTTCCTTGAACCTCTTATACTCTTTTCCTCTGATTGCCTTCCCCTTCCCCAAAAGTCTACCTTCCTGTTCCTTATCTTTCTTTATAACTTTTTTTTATATTTTAGGTTTCTTATATAAGAGAAGCCATGAAATATTTAACTTTCTGTGTCTTATTTATTTCATTTAACCAGAGGATCTCAAGATCACCCATTTTGCTGCTAATGGCATGATTTCATTTTTCATTATGATTGAATAGTAGTCCACTATGTATATATGCCACACTTTCTTTATCCATTTGTCTGTTGCTGGGCATCTATGCTGTTTTCAAAGCTTAGCTATTATGAATCGTGCTTCTTTAAACATGGGTGTGCATGCATCATTATTGTATGAAGTCTTTTTTTTATTTACTTACTTTTTATTAGATATTGGGGATCAAACGCAGGGGAGCTCTACCACTGAGTTGCACACCCAGTCCTTTCTTTTTACATTTTTGTATTGACACAGATTTTCACCAAGTTACTACGGTGAGCCTTGAACTTGTGACCCTCTTCCTGCTGTAAGAAGTTTTTAACTCAAATATAAACTCTAAGTTTAGTTTTTTGAGAAATCCCCATGCTGATTTTCTTAGTAGTTGTAACTACTGTGGCAGTTAATTGACTGTCAACGTGAGTGGGAACGCCCAGCTGAATTGATTCACCATGGTTCTGGGTGTGGAAGACCCACTGTAAGGAGGATTTTTGTTGGAACAGTATAAAAAGGAGAATGGGAAGGATGGATTTCAGCTGATTTTCCTTGGAAGAGATTTGTTGTAGTGGATTTTCTTCAGAGGAGCTTCAGCTGTTCTCTTTGGAGGAGTTCTGGTCTTAGCCTTGGGTGCCATCTCCTGTCTTTCAGAGCAGATTCTTCAGCTTCCAGCACCAAACTTTTGGCCTCCCAGCACACTCTTTAGCTTCTAGTGCTGACCCTTCAACCTTCCAGCAGAGACCTGTTGGTCTTCTGTCATGGATCCTTTGGCCTCTGCATGCATTCTTGGAACATTGCCCTGGGCTGGATCCTTCAGATCTCTAGTCTGCACACAAATCTTCTAAATTTGACTCTGTGAGTGGCCATTGTAGGTCAATTTTTTACATTTCTGTGTTCTGCATTAAATATGATTCAGAGCATGTGCAGTCTTTTGAGGACCCTTGCCCCAGTCCTGCAAACTCTTCTAAACACTGACTAATATAATCACCAACAATGTAGAATGGTTAATTTTTCCACATGCCCTCATGAGCATTTGTTGTTGTTTGTGATCTTAATCATAATCATTCTTTCTGAACTAAGAAGGAATCTCTGAGTTGCTTTCATTTGCCTTTCCTTAGTGGCTAGAGGTAGTGAACATTATTTTTAGGTACATGTGGGCCACCTGTCCTTCTTTGGGGAGGTGCCTATTTAGTCATTTGTCCATTTGCTTATGGAGTCATTTGTTATTTTGAGGGTTAAATTTTTGAGTTCTTTCTGCATTCTAGATAAGTCCTCTATTTGAAGAGTAGCTGGTAGAAATTTTTTTCCCCATTCTATAGGCTGTCTCTTCCCACTCTTGCTTCATTTGCTGTACAGAAGCTTTTAATTTGATGTAATGCCACATGTTGATTATTAGAATATTTCTTGTGCTATTGGAGTTCTGTTTTCAGTGCGTATGGCTTTTCTTGTTATTTTCCAACAATTTTTCCCTATGTTATTTTCCTCTATGCTATTTTCCAACAATTTCAAATTTTCTGTTTTAAATTGAGGTCTTTTATCCATTTTGATTTCACTTCCAGACAGGGTGAGAGACACAGATCTAGTATCTTTCTATTTTACGTTGATGTTTATAACTCTCGTTTATTGATTTTTATTTTTCATGTTGTTTCCCTTTTGTTTGTTACTGTCTTTCTGCACTATTTAATTGTTCACCCTACCAGGCAACTTTTTTCTATTGGTTTACCTGTGTTTTTAGTCTTCATTATCTCTTTCTAATATGTCTTTCAGAACATTCTGTAGAGCTGTTTTGGTAGTCATAAATTTCTTCCGTTGTTCTTTGTCATGGAAGTATCTTATTTCTCCATCAATTTTGTGTACCAGAGATCGAACTCATCACCTCGTGTCTGCCAGGCAGATGCTTGTGGTGCTGAGCTAAATCCCCAGTTCTCTCCATGAATTTTGAAAGATAGTTCTGTGGGGTGCAGCAATCTGGATTGAAGATTGTTTTCTTTAAGTGCTTGAAATGGTTCACTCCAAGGTTTTCTTGATTTTAGGATTTGTGTTGAGAAGTCTGCTGTGATTCTGATGGGCTTTCCTTTATATGTGATATGTTTCTTTTCTCTAGATGATTTTAATTGTTTTTTCTTGTACTGAATTTCTGGAGTCTTGATTATTATATGTCTTGATGTAGATTTATTTTGGTTTTTATTGGTTTTTGCACTGTCTACAGCTTTTTCGCTTATTACAGTCAATCTTATATTGTGCTTTGCTTTATCCTATAGCTGTTGGATTAACTTTTTATGCTCTCTTGCAATTTTTAAGATACCTTTCTTTTCCCTGACACTAGTTGCATTCTTGACTCATAGATCTGATATTGTATCCTCACCTTCATTCAATTTGCTCCGTATATTTTCAGTGGAGCTTCTAAAGTTCTACATTTCTGTTTGGATTTGTTTTATTGATTCCATTTCTTGTCTATGTTTGGAATTCATGGCTTTTATGAGTACCTCTATTTGCTTATCTGTATCTGCTGTAATGTCTTTTATTTTGGTAGTCATTTCTTTTTGCACTTTAGTGATTATTTTTTCTATGTCTTCTTCCATTTTTTTTCACTTCTGCTGTTATCATTTCAGAGAGCTCCCTTTGTTGGCTTCCAATTTCCTCTATCTTTATGTGTTCTGGACTTGTCCTGTGTGGATTGGTCATTTGGGATTGCATTTTCCTTTTTTGTCTTGTCATTTTCTATTTTCTTGTTTTCTATTTTATTTTGTTGTATGTGTTGATGCTTTTAGATTTCTGATATTAGATAGTCTTATCACTGATTTCAAGGCTTTCCTAGGAGGTATCTTTTCCTCAGGATGTCTCCTCTAGCCAGCACTGCCATCCTGGGGACAATGGAGGAAGCGCACAGCAGGGACTTGCACTCTGCTCACTGGCACAACTATCCCAGGGCAATGGAGGAAACACAGAGCAGGGACTTATACTCCACTCACTGGCACTGCCGTCTCGGGGACCTATATCTTGATTTTTTAAAAATTCTCTTTGCCCTCTGTACTTATCTTCCTTCCTCAATCTCTAAATCTCTTTTCTTTATTTTTGTCACTGTTTTATTATGGCATTTTAGTTCAGGTTTGCAACATGTAATGATTACATTCATTGTGTGTATTTGGCACATATACATGACACTTCTTAAATATTTTTTATGTTACCTTCCTTCCTTAAATATAGATAATTTGACTCTCTCACTTTTATGTGTATGTCTTTTATGTCTTTCTCATGCTTATATATTTTGGCTAAAGATTCCAGTACTGTGTGCAATAAGAGTGATATAAGTAGACATGTTTGTCCTAGATCTATTTCTAATTAGTATTATTTTTAATTTTTATTAGTACATGTTTGTAGTACATAGTGCATGCACATAACACATCTTAATTTATTTCATGTTCCGTTTCTCTCTCCTCCCTGGCTCTCCCTCCATATTTTGCCCTCATTTACAAAAGATCTATGTCCCTGTTTCTTTTATTTTGATCTTCAATTTATTTATAGTTACATATAAGCTTGTCCTTCTGATATATCTCCCTTAACATTATGGTTACAAGGTGCTTTAGCTCTTAAAAGAAATACTGTTAAGTTTTCCCTTTCATTATGATAATTGATAAGAGTTTTTATATACATATTTGGTCATGTTGAGTTATAATCCCTGTAAAAATACTTTGTCCATGATTTTTCTTGAAGGATGTTGAACTTCATTGAATATTTTTAGTATCTGTTCAGATGATCATGTGATTATTTATTCTTTATTCAGTTGATATTATATATTATATCTTCCAACTTGTGTATGTGGAACATTCTTACATTCCTGGTATAAATCACTCTTGATCATGGTGCATCACCTATTTATTTGCTGTGAGATTAAATCTGCTAGTATTTTTCAACTTCTTTTGTGTTTATGTTCATCAGGGATATTGGTCTATAGTTTACGTCTCTGTGTGTCTCTTTCATATCAGAGTAATAGGGGTCTCACAGATGAGTGTGGAAGAGTTCTCCCTCATGAATTTTTGAAATAGTGTGGGGAGAAAAGATGCTAATTCTTCCTTAAATGTTTGTCAAAAACCTAAAAACAATTCAGCCATATGAGTCAGCTATCCCACTTCTGCCAATATAGTCAAAGTAAGTGAAACCAGCATGCTGAAAAGATACCAGTATTTTCATTTTTATTTCATCACTAGTCATAATAGGAAAGAAAGCCATCAATTTATGTGCCAGATACTCCTCAGACAGAGGACTAGTATCTAGAATATATGTAAAAACTTAAAAATTACACCCCCAAAATAAAAGATCCAATAAAAACTGGACAACTTAAATAAATGGCATTTCCTAGAAGCACAAATGGCCAATAAAACATGAGAAGATGTTTAACATCTGTGTCCATTAAAGAAATGTGAATTTAAGCAGCACTGAGATTCTATTTTATTCCAGAAAGAATGGGGATCATTGAAAGATCAAATAAAAACAAAAGGAACCCTTCTACATTTTTGATGGAAAAGTAAGCTCATACAACTATAGAAATCAGTGTGAATATTTCTCTAAAACTTTTAGCTAGTAAATCCATTTGATTGAGCTATTCTCCTTCTAGGTATCTTCCTGAAAGCAAGACATCATGTTACAGAAATACATATATACCCACCTTTATAGCAGCACAACTCATAAGACCTAAATCTTGGAACCACTCTATATGTACATCAATAGATGAATGAATAAAGAAAATAGAGTGCATATACATGATGGAGTACTACTTTGCCACAAAGAAGGAAAAATTGAGTCATTTTTAGGAAAATAAATGCACACTAAGTTAATAATATTAAGTGAAATAAATCACACACAAAAGATTAAATATCATGTAGTTTTTCTTATATGAGCAACACAAAGTATAAACATCTTAAGGAGCAAAATAAAGGATCAATAATAGGAAACAGGGACAAAGTTTTGCAAATGGAAAAGGAACCAAGATATAGAGGAAGGGGGGAGGGAGAGGAGGGAAAGTAAAATGAATAAAGATGTATAATGTATACGCACTAACTTCCCATGATGAATGCAGTCATTTTGTACTGCAAATATGTATGAACAAAAATAAATTTAAAACTGTAGATGCCAACTATTATATGAATGAAGAAAATATGTGTGCACTATAAAATATTATGTGGCCACAAATAAGAATAGGATTCTTGAGGCAGCCCTACCCCCATGGGCATGCCTGCCACCATCGAGATACTTGCGTGGTTAACCAGCACAGGCCAGGAGAAGAAGCAGCCAGCCCAACCCCCCCACATGCATACCTGCTGCCATTGGGACATATGTATTTAATGATAAGTGAAACAAACCATAGACAGAAAGACACGCATGTTCTCTTTCATGTGTGCAAGTAATGATTACTAGAAGCTGGGAAGAGGAAGAGGAAGAGATATAAGTGAACATTTGATAATGCCCCAAAAACTATTAGATGAAATATATCCTTTTATTCTGTAGTGCAATTAGATGACCATAGTTTCCAATAACCAATTATCCAGTTTCTGATAACCTAGAAGAAAGGTGGTAGAAGGTTCCAAACATAAAGCAATGACAATGAGAGTGAAATGCTAACTGCCCTGATTTTAACAGTGTATGCTGTATATGTGTGTTGACATATCGCACTATACATTGCTAACATGTACAAGTATTATATGCTAATAATAAATTTAAAAGAACATTCCCATTGAAATCAAGGAAAAAGACATATGTGCACATTCCTATTTCTACTATCCAATATTGCACCAGAACACAAATCCAGACCATACACATCAAGATAATGAAGAGGTGTTACTACTGAAAGGAAAGCAATGACATCTGCAAGCTTTCTTAATGCATTCAGGTTGCCATAATAAAACACCCTAAATAGGGTTAGTTAATAAAAACTCCAGAAATTTATTTCTCATAATTCTGGAGGCTAGGAAGTCTAAGATAAGTCAGCTAACAGATTTGTTTTCTGGTAAAAGCCCATTTCTTGGCTCATAGACAACACTTTTTTACTGTATCCTCATATGTTGGAAGGTGCTAGCCAGCTCTCTGGTGTTTCTTTTACAAGGCCACTAATTCTAATCATAAACATTAAATGCTCTTAATCTACCCACTTCCCCAAATCCTCATGTAGTAATATTGTCTCAGGGATTAGGCTTTCAACATGTGGACATGGGGTGGGGTACAAAAATTCAGAGCACAGTAGTGACAACGGAAGACATGATTAAAATATACAGCAAATGCCAAGTATTTAAAAATTTAGTACAATAAAAGACATACGATTCGGGCCAGGAATTTAGCTCAGTGGTGTAAGCACCTGCCTGGCAAGCACAAGGTCATGAGTTCGATCCCTGGTACAAAAAAAAGAGACATATGATTTTACTTTACAAGGTGTGATAAAAAAATATGTTGAATGGATGCTGCCACCAAGTACTATCCAACATAAAGGCAGGTTTATTAAAACATTATGATGTGTCTTCATCCACCTTACCCACTGAATCTGGCACTGTGTGACTTCTGGCTCTTCCCCAAAGTCAAAATGATCATGAAAGCTAAATATCTTGAATTGATGAGGACTTTAAGGCACCTAAACAGCACAAACAAGGAGACTCACAAAAGAAGATTTCTAAAACTACATAAGAAAAAGAACTTTGGAATAAGTGTGTTCAAAGTGAAGCTAGTATTCGGAGGGGAATTAATGGCACTGTGTCTTTTACTGTAACAAGCTTTTAAAAATGTAAGCATTCCTCACAGTTTTTGGTCAGATCTATGAAGAAAATTCTAAGGAGTCAGTATATGAAATATTAAATGAATAATGAACCTCAGAACAGAGAGCATAAGCAAAATCAAGAACTTTGTCACAAAGAAGTAGTGACTCATTAGAATATGTAATATAAAATAACTCATTCACAGCACAAATAACATCCAAATCTTACCTTAAAATAATCCTTACAGAAATGGATGAGACTGTTACGAAGGTTACTAAAAAATGTACTTGTAGATTCAGATAAACTAAGCTCCAGATAAACAAAGTATTAATCACATTCATTGATGGATTTGAACAGTTTGTCCCCATCTCACCATATCTCTTGTACGATTTTGTTCTTGTTGATAGAGTACACATTATAGTAAAGTAATATGAAACACATTATAGTAAAGATGTCAATTCTTAGTTACAAATTTAGTACTTTACCTGTAGTCACCAAAATAATAATCAAGCTTGGGCCCACGAAATCCCATTTTCTACTCTCAGTATCAAGTCTGGAAAACCAAAGATGACCGAATGAAAAAATCGACAACACTTGAGCAATAAAACATGAGAATCCACCAGGTATGATGGTGCACGCCTGTAATCCCAGCACTCAGGAGGCTGAGGCAGGAGGATCACTGCAAGTTCAAGGCTAGCTTGGGCTATAAAGTGAGTTCAAGGCCGGCCTGAACTACACAGTGAGACCCTGTCTTAAAAAAATTAAAAGCAAACATGAGAAACCTTTAAGGGAGACTGAAGATTGTGTTGAATGGGTAACTGTACCTGGGGTGAGGAAGTTTTGGGCTTAAGTGAAGTTGGGAAGGATCCATAGCTGGTAATGAAAGGGGGATGACAGGATAGCATGAATAAAGTTTTGCAATTTCTGCACCTGCTTGATTGCATGATTCTAAAGCAGTCTTGCAGACCAGAGGTGCTGTATGGTGACACCAGGACAGCAATAAAAAAGAAGTTGGCTGATATAGCATGACTCCAGAGCCTTTGGTACTAACCACTGAAAGCTTTTTAGTGGATGAGAACTGGTCTTTTATTTTTAAAGGATTATTTAACACAGCATAATAGATTCAAAATGGAATAGTATGCATCATAATGAATTACGCATATTCAGGATGGGTATTCTTTCATGACATACACATATACAGGATTTACACATATTCTTGGAAGAGATGAACAATATTTTTCTCATTATGAATGAGGGTGACAAAAATGAATATCACTGCACTGAATAATGTAATACCGTATAAGCCTCCAAAACAACCAGGACTTTCTAATATCACCATACTTGGCCCCTTCTGTGCAGAAAATAAATCTTTTAGAACGAAAAATTTCCTAAGCCCAAGTCTGGCTGAAGAAACCTTTTCCTGTTCTCCTCGTTCATCCTGCATCTAGCTTAAAAGCCCAAGCCATTCTCAGCAAGAGTTTTGGTTGTGCAAATGCTCAGAGATGGCAGAAAGGGATAATTTCCCAGAACACAATTAATCAAGGAGCTAGAATGAGTGTAGCACCCGAAGAGTGAGGCCTCAGAGGTCCATCCTCCCTAGGGCAGATGGTATCCTGTAAGGTTGCACTTTACTGTTTGTGTCACTTCTGGGAGACACCAGGCAGAGATCTCAGACTGAACAGTTACCCTCATTTCCAGCTTAGAGATCTCAGAGAGGTGCAGGCCTTGTTCTGAAGGTGACAGTCATGTATCCACAGAGGGAGGAGTCCAGGCTCTGACAGTTGTGAAAGTGAGGACCTGAGGGAGAACTGAGACCTCCCATTCCAGAAAAATGGGACCAGCCTTTCTTGGTTATTGCTGGGAGCCCCCAAGTTATGGTCAAGAGGAGGAATAAGTCAGGCCTTGCCAGATATTAAGCTGAGAATCTTAAGCAGTTTAAGAATAGACCTCTACCTGGATATGGGAGGACCCGTATAACTCAGTCTTTTACCTGCTTTCATTCCTAGGAGGCTGTGGAGCTTGGGGGCTGGATGGGAGTTTCCCTGACTTCCCAACAGGGCACTAGAGGAGCTTTGCCTCAGGTCAGGAGAGGGGAGGAAACTCAGGCCTTGACACGAATCACAGGAGGCCCTCATGGAAGACAGATGGGGTCTTTCCTCCGCAGCCAGAGGAAGCCACACAGAAAACTGCTCTCACTGCCAGTCAGCGTGCGCAGGTCCCAGGCGGGACAGTCCTGCAGAAATGTCCTCCCAGAGTTGCTTTTCTGGGAGGGACGGGTGCAGGCCTTGGCAGGATTAAACGTAAATACCCAGGAAAGGACTGAGCACACGCCTACCATCTGAAGCAGAGGACAGGATGCGGCTCCTTTTTGCCGTGGCTGTCAACCCTGGGAATTCGTGGGACATGGGGGTCACAGAGGTGCTACAACATTTCCACCTC